>PVIR01004484.1:24684-78953 GCA_004026965.1 Petromus typicus | reverse complement strand
GTGGAGACCCACACCCAGCAGCAACCAGTACCACATACCACAGTGCCGGGCGTGGTGGCTCACGCCTGTAATCCCAGCACTCGGGAGGCAGAGGCAGGAGGATTGTGATGTGAGTTTGAGGCTGAGCTCAGGGCCAGCCTGAACCACAAAAGCGAGACCCTGTCTCAAAAAAACCTAAAAAAAAAAAAAAAAAAAAAAATTTCTCTGGGAAAGATTTATAGTAGCCCTCATTTCTTAGAAATTTCTTTCTTTACTTGAATAAGGAAAGTTCCATAAAAAGCTTTCTATGTCTGTTGGTTTTCATTTGCCTCCATCTCAAAATAATTCTTAGCCAAAATGACATATTTTAGAGTGGCATATTATGGTCCTTTAAAATCTCACCATAATGTCTAATTACCATAATGAGTCTTTTATATCTTCTGTAGCAGTTTGATTCTATGCTAAAATGCTACTTGATACAGAATTTAGTATCGTAAATATATTCAGGGAAACCACAGAAAGTAAAGTTAGATTATCTCTGTTCATCCTGGGTTATCAGTGCCTGGTATTTGAACTACATAGATATAAAAGCACCAATTCCCCCCTTTCTAGTGGTAACATGAATGTTCTTCTTCACACCATGCAGTAGTAAAATAGTAACTCAAATCGTCCTCTGTTTATTCTGGTAGTAAAACAGGAAAATGAGGTGAACTAAACATTTTCTGTCACAGAACACTTTAGACAGAGGAGCCTAATTAGTTGATTGGTTGCTTCTACTTGCAACAGAGAAGATAAGCAAAGATGCCTGTGGCCGCTTACCAAGATCACTATGCACTGAAGGAAAGGGAATAGCTAAACTTGGTGAGCCCTACTGGGCATTATCTAGGAATTGACAGAAACTGCTAGGTACCGCAAGTGTCACTCAGGTCAATCAGAAAGGAAATACATATGTAGATTAATCATTGGAACTCTACCTTAGGTCTACAGATCAGTAACTTCTTCATGCCTGGAACAAAATATATAACGTTCACAACTTAAAGGAGAGGAGGTTTATTATGGCTCACAGTTTTGATAGATTCAGTCCATGGTCCCCTTATACCAGCACAGAATCTGCATGGTAGAAAGGCCAGGTCAAGGAAAGCAGCTCATAATATGGCAGGCAGGAAACAGAGAGGAAGACTCAAATACTATAATGTAACCTTACATTTCATGACCACAGTGACCTACTCCCTCCAACCATCTTTAAACATGAGACTTTAGGAGAACGTTTTATATCTAGATCATAACAATCTGTTCCACAATAGACTGGCAAAACCTTCATAACCACCCTGCAGCTGTTTTCCAGTTTCAAAACCATGGTGATCATAAAAGTACTCAGACTGGCAGAATCTCCACCTTGGTTTCCTGAACTATGGAATGGTAATTAACTAGGGTAATAAGAACAAAATGGGAGACATTGAAATTGCCTCTACTTAAAAGATCCTATCCAAGCCTAACATCTAATATGCAAAGAGCAAGCATAAAGAATGAATAACAGCACATCATTAAAAAACTTAATCAAGTTATAGCTTCTATTTCAGATTCTCTTATAGATTTGGATTTAGTAATGAAGAAAATCAACATATTGTCTAATAACAGAGACACACACCGAGCAGGAGTCTTTGGATTTTGAAGTTATTTGGATTTGAGCAATTCACTGAGTAACCCAAACAGTTGCCAAATTTGAGTGGGCTCAGAAAACTCAAGACTGTGAGTAAGACCCAGACTCCCTAGATCTAAACCTTAAAAAGTGGGCTCAGAAAAATGCAAAGCTAAGCCTTAGGTCTAGATGACCCTGCAAACTTCCCAACTGCTTAGACACTATGATCTAGCATATCTAATAGTTCTTGAAGTGTCAGAAGCAGATAACAACAATCTATGGGTTTTCATCAGGCCCCTAAATGTGAAGCACAGCACAGACAAATCAGTTTGGGAGCCAAGATATGCTGTTTTGTGCAGCCAGTTTCTATTTGCCAAAGAACTCCTGACTTGCTATTGAGCCTTAGTGGAGATCTCCAAGTTACTATACGAGCTGAGCTGTTGTGCATAAATTTAATATCATCTGACTTAGTGAGACATAAATTTGGGCCTGTGCAGTAGCACTCCGTCATCATGAGTGAAAGTTGTGTATTGTATATTATGTTGTATATGAGAACTCTATCAGATCTGAGAGGCACAATTAAGTTGCATGTGCAGGTGGTCCAGGTGAACATTACCCACTCCTGCTGCATTACCTGCTCCCTCCCAGCCTGAATGCATGGCCCTGTGGGAAATCCTCTCAAATCTAATCTGAGAAAGGAAAAACTTGAGCTCAGTTACAGTATTGTAGGTACTAGACAAGAGTTGACAGAGGCATCATTCTAGCCTTACTTCTAGTGGTACTGAAAGAAGGTTATGAAAACTTCACAGCAGGGAAAACCAGTGACTGCACTTGGTCGTTCATTGTGCCTACAAGAGGGGAGGGCTGGAGGCACAGATGTTGATTCATATGCTCGGCTAGTGGTTTAGTCGGCTTGTTAGGGACTTAGGAAAATAGAAGCCTACAAAAGTTGTTACAAGGAGATCTGAAGGAAAGATATGTGAGTAGATCTCTGTGAATGGATTAAGAATGTGATGCTATTTGTGTTCCATATGAGGAAAGACATGTGTGTAGATCTCTGTGAATGGATTAAGAATGTGACACTATTTGTGTTCTGTATGAGTGACCTCAGCAGAGGGTGTCTTAACTGAATGGAGTTTCTCATTCCGCAGAGGTACCAACTAGCACCCAAATGGTAAGCTTATTGCATCGGATATATGAATTAATGAAAAAGGCAGTGGATGTTCACACTGTAACAAACATTTACTCTGGGTGTGGACATGCCATTCCTTTCTGTCACACTTCAACTTGAACCATTATCCATGTTTTTTCTTGTTTCTTGTTTCTTCATTTGATAGTGATGAGGTGTGGCCGAGGGCTAAGGTAGGGAAGAACTTGCGGGTTGTCCATCTCATTGACGTTGTTGTTGGTATGACAGATACAGGCTCCAGTTTTGCTTTGTGGATTCCAGTTTGTTGTCACACATTTGTTTGTTCTTGTCACTTCTAATTGGACCTTTGATAGTTCTACTGCATTGCCATATGTTCCAACTTTTCCACATGGTTTCTATTTGTGTCTGCTCTTTCGACTTCATGCCCGTTTACTCTCTCTGATTGCCAGTCCTGGCAAATTCATGCCCAACATTAAATATTCAAGTAACACCTGGACACCATAAGTAAATCCACGATAGAGTAACATCAGAGTTCCATAGTAAAATGTCTTCTTTTGTATCACTTATAGTGTTCTGTTCCTCTAACCAAACCGTGATTGATATACACAAGCTCTATATGTTTCCTATGCATCTTCTACTGTTTTGGATGTAGTGTATAATTTGAATGACAAGGTTTGTCCTTTTTACCATATTCTCTTTACCTTTAAATGCCAAAATGTGTCATTTTTTTTTTGCAGCATTCTTCTATCTCCTTTGCTCTTTAATATGCTGCTTCTGAGCATGATTCAGCATTTCAGCTTCTAAAGACAAGGACAATGAAGTTGCAGCTAAACGTAAAACTTGCAAGTGGGGTGTCCCACTGGTCCAAGGTTCTATTTGACTCAGGTAAATTCATGGTTTGATCTTAACAGAACACACCATCTCTCTCTCTGCAGATTGAGAGGAAAAGGATTACATTATTTGTGAAGAATATTAAAATGACTACTACATTCAGCACACAGATCTTGCTTAACTATAGGTGGAATATACAATACAGCCAGTGCAAATGTCATCTGTTAGAGATTCTCTGTGTAGGCCACCTTCCTTTTGAGCTCAGCTCAGCTCAATTATCCTTTGAAGACTGCAGTCAACAGAAGCAGCCATTAGAATTCCACAGATCATTTAGTCAGATGCTTTCCTCTAACAGTGTGTGTGTGTGTGTGTGTGTGTGTGTGTGTGTGTGTGTGTGTTTTAATTTAAAGAGTAGGAAAAATAAAAGTTTAGAGTCTCAAGGGATGGCAAAGATATCATCCTCCCTTTATTCCAGGATATAGAAATATCTCCAGGGATCCATTAGATCTCTGGCTCTGGAAAAATGCAACAACACAACTAACAGAACCTCAGGTATCCAAACCTCTGTACTTCCCAAGCAAGCACATGGCCTACTGGACTCAATATTCTGCTACCTAGCACTTAACACATGGTTCAGGAATAGGTCCAACAATGTTAGGACCCTCTGCTCAGCGTAAGAAACTTTCAGGAGAATGCAAGGGACCCTATCATTTTGTCTCCTTGGTCACAGTTCATTCATATGTTCACAACTCATACTGGGCAAGGGCCACGATGTGATCAATAGGATAATGGGCCTCTTCCTCTAAGATGCTCACATCTCAATGCCCAGAACTTGGTCAAGTTCACATTTCAAAGAAGACAGAATTAAGATTGATAATCAACAAGTGAGATTGCTAAGGATTATCCCGATGGGTCTGATATCATCACATGGTCCTCATAGACAGAAGAGTGTGACAGACAATAGAGAACCAGTGACACGGCATCATGAGAAGGACTTGACTCCTAATTGGTGGCCTTGAAAATAGAGGAAGAAGGCCATGGTCTAGGGAATGTAATTGTCCTCTAGAGGCTGGAAAAGACAAGAAAATGAGTTCTTGCCTAGAACTTCCAGAAAGAACACAACCCAGACAACATTCAGTCCATTTTGACTATCTGGCATCCCAAACTTTAACGATAATACATTTCTGATATTTTAAGAACCACTAAGTTTCTGATAGTTTGTTTCAATAGCAGTAAAAAACTAATAGAAAATGCTCAATGTAAAATAGGAAGAAGGGGGGAAATGTTGAGATTGTAATAAAAAAGTAAGGAAACAAATTTTATGTATATGGGGGGGGTGGTAGGGTGGATAGGGCTATGGGAAAAAATGAGAATTAAGTTGTGTCTCATACTGGTACAAATCCCCATTATGGAGTGCAATCATGATGTGTATATGTAATGTACCAATAAAGAATAAAAAATTAAAAAAAAAACTGATACACTAGGCAATGGACTTCCTATTCAATTATTCTGTCCTGTCCACCTAAACAGCTATTTTGGGGATCTTTTTTATGATTTTTTTCTCATTATTGCCTCCTGTTTTATTCAATTCTGATTTTGGGAGGTACTTGCATTTTTTCCCATGAAATTTGTTTTGTCCAAACCATTTTAAACTAAAGATCTTAAGTCTGCTCACGATGTAGTTTTCTGGGCTCCATTCTCCTTCTTAGCCTCATTTCGTTCATCTAACCCATTCTGTGCTTTTATGCACCCTCTTGAGCCCATTAAGGCCCCTGACAGTAGTCTATGTCCCAGTTGCCATGCCAAGACCCAAAACAAAACTCTGCTTCTACTTTTCTATTAAATTAAAAATCACATTTTCCCAGTGCATCTTAATAGGTGTAAGAAAAGCAAACTGATGATCTAATTCGTACTGATTCCTTTCCATCAGTTATCTGAGGAGTACTTACCATGAAAGAAGAAGGGAAAGAAATGTGTGTATGATGAGGCCAGGGAGTTCATCGCATAAGAATATAAAATCATTTCAATTTAATCTACCAGTGTGTTACAACTGCTAAAATGGATCATTTGTCTGACAGCAGGATTAACACTTCACCTCTGTTCTCTTCTTAAATCTTGTGAAACAAAAGGCTCCTTTTTGTTTCATGGGTCTCAATTTCCCCATTTATCTTCTCTAATGTCCTCTCTCCTTTCGCATTCAGTGGGACCTGTTAGATAAATGGTGATGACCCAGAAAAGGCACAGCCAGTCTGAATTTGGGAGTCCTGGAGTAACTCCACAGGAGAGTCAGAGCCCAGTTCCCTGAGCTGGGTCTTTTATGGACAAGGCTGGGGGTATAGTGGGTCAGGCTTAGCTGGGGTGAGGAGAGCAGGCTGGAGTGTGAGATTGGGGGGAGCAAGAATGGCTGAGTATGTGGTTGTTGCAATGGGCTCTGTGACCTCACAGGTGGGTATGTAGTGTCCTAGAAGAGTAGGCATTGCTCCTGGGCTCAGGCAGGTGGGAATCATCCAGTCCAGAAACTCAGGGAGAGGAAAATGGGTGCAGATGTGGGTCAGACCTATCGGTACCTAAAATGGATTATTAAAGTTGTGTATCCACACATATTTAACTCGGTATTATTCAGTAAGCACTGCTTCAGGCTGGTACCTTTCTGGATGGTGGAGGTGCAGTAGTTATCCAGAGCTGAGTTTCTTAAAAGAATAAATATTGTTTTCTCAGACAAGAGGAATTGAGAAAGAGTATTTTAAGCAGAAAGAACTGCACTGGCTAAGCCACAGCGAAACCAAATAGATTCAGATGATGTAGAAACATGAAGAATATTTTGGTTTCTATGAGGCACAATATTACAGAGACAAAAGATAAAAATGGATGATTAAGAAAGAAGTGTCATAAGAGCAAGGGTGGGATGTTTGTTGATCACCCTATGAAGGATAAGTGATTATCAAACAGTAGTAAGCAAAGAAGGAAACATGGCTGTATTTGTAAGAGAAGTTACTCTGAATGTGGCATGGAGGATAAATTGGAGGGGAAGTGACCCTTTAGTAAATGATTATAATTTTACAACCAAAAGTAAAATTCAAAAGGAAGTCAATGACAGTAGTGACGGAGTTAAGAAGTCAGGCTATAGAGATTTCTTTTCTTTTTAGTTTTTTAAGACAGGGTCTTGCTTTGTGGTTAAGGCTGGCTCTGAGCTCAGCCTCAAACTCACATCACAGCAGCCCTCCTGCCTCTGCCTCCTGAGTGCTGGGATTACAGGCATGAGCCACCATGCTGGCACTGTGGTATGTGCTACTGATTGCTGCTGGGCATGAGTCTCCATGTCCAGTATTGTATGTGGTTACCAGGGAATCAAACCTGGGTCCTTGTGCTTGCAAGACAGGTGCCAGAACCACTGGCTCAAGAGAGATATTTTTAAGATCAGTTAATGATCAAATTTAGAAGGATAAATGAATGGGTATTGTCTAAGTAGAATTTATGAGGTATGCCTGATGTCATTAATGTAATAGCAAATTTCACAAATATTTATCGAGTGACTACTATACACCAAACTCAGAACTACAAGGAAACCAGAGTTCAAACTTTCTGGAATGTATTGGTCACTACAGAAGATAGAATAAATAGATATATTAGGAAATATAAGATGTACATTGTACAAGAATTCTGCATAGATGCTTATTTCACATATGTGAAATAGTTCTTCATATGTATATACACAGTAGAACATATAGGATAATGTGAGAGTCTCTTAGGGGAACTTATTCTCTGAGGTATGTTGGGATTTTCTTGGTAAAGAAAGAGAAGGAGGAAAACTCCCAATGCATCTAAATCAGCCTAGTATTTATAGAGGTGATGAATAGTCAAGTCACAGGAGATTACAAGAGGGATGAGAAATGACAAGAAATGAAGCTTTAGGAAACAAATCATAAAGTATCTTGAAAATCCTAATAAGGAAATCAATTTTGTGTTTCCTTTACAAGATGGGAACCTGTTAACAGTTTTAAATATGGATTGTAATGTTGAGACTTTTAATTTAGAGACCATGCTCATCACTACAGGTAGGAAGATCTGCTAAAAAGAAAATATATGTATACATGATATATATCTGATATATATAAATACGATAATATATATCAATACAATTTAGTCATAATGAATGATGTGAGTATATGACTCATTTTTAGGAAAAAGACTAGATCTTTAAACTAAATGAAGTAAGTCAGACACAAAAAGTTATCCATAGTTAACCTAGTGTGAATGACAAAATCTGTAAATAATCTAAAGACCAAAATAAAGGGTAAAAGAGAGGAAAGTGGGAGGCAGACTCCGTAGAGATATTGAGGGGTCTGCCAAAGAGAAGAGAGGGAAAGATGTGGCAGAGGGAATAAAAATGGTCCAGATGTTGTATGTATGTGTAGTTCAGTAGAGTCACTATGTAGCTCAAACATATAATGATAAGGTTTTCTTGTGAAGAGAGTCTACTGAAGTAATTCAGATAAAGGATGAGTGAGACAGAGAAAAGCTGTTCTCCAAACACAGAGGAAGAAAGTTTTGAAAAAAATAATAGGTAAAATTAGAAGCAGTGATAAAAAACAGAAGGTATAGAAAAGGAAACAGTAGTGACAAGGAAGAGGATTAGGGTTACTCTCATTTTACACTATCAAGTGCCCAGGAAGATACTGATAGGACTATCAGTTAAGAGGTAATGGATAGTGAGTTCAAGTAAAGTCATGTCTAGACTGGCATACTGAAAAGATGCAACAGGTATCTGTTAATTCAGATTCAGAGATCAGTAGACAAGTCTGAGATAAATATCCTCCTGTAGGTGTCATCAGCCAAACAAATTGTGGATGAACCCAGGAGAAATGATGAGATGGCCTACACAAGGCCAAAAGACAAGGAACTTTGGGCCAAGGAGGGATAGTGAAGGCAAATCAATGTTTAAGGACAAACAAGACAAACAAACAAGAACAAAGATGTTCATTTCCTCAGTTCCACCAGAAGGAACTGGTGAATAAAATAGAAAGAGTGGCCACAGAGAAAAAGGAAAAAAAAAATGTTATGGAAGCCCAAGAAGTAGAGTATTTTTAAACTAAGAGGAAGTGGCAATGAATTTTAAACACAGAGGAGAGATCCTATACAGGGGAGGCTAGAATTATCTGCTGGATTTGTTAGCACTTTTTTTTTTTTCTCTTGGAGATCTCTGACCACTTTGGTCAAAAGCCTTTCAGTGGAGTGTTGCACTAAGGACTGCATAGAAAATG
Source organism: Petromus typicus (assembly GCA_004026965.1). Lineage (NCBI taxonomy): Eukaryota > Metazoa > Chordata > Mammalia > Rodentia > Petromuridae > Petromus > Petromus typicus. Next base: position 70,093 of record PVIR01004484.1, on the reverse strand, counting down.
AGGGCATGAGGAAAACAGGCATAGGACAGCTTTTTAAGAAAAAGACTTAGGAGCTGAGGATTTAGCTCAGGGTCTTCCCAAGGCAAGGTCCTACGTTTGATCCGTAGTAAAAAAAAAAAAAAAAAAAAAAAAAAAAAAAAAAAAAAAAAAAAAAAAAAAAAAGAAAAAGAAAAGAAAAACTGAAAAGAAAAAGGCCTAACAAGCAAAAAATAGAGAGGGTGATTTTTATATAGGGACACCAAATTTTCTTTTGTTTTACAAAGGGAAATAATTGAACATTCATGGCTATGTGTATAACCAAAGAGAAGAATGGGGTCCAGAACATGGATTAACTATGAAGGAATCAAAGGAGGGAACATCAAAGGCAAAACAAAAAAGTAATTAACTGGCCCTAGAGTTGACTCTAGGTGAGACCAGGAGTCAAGGTAGGGAAATAAACTTGTGATGAAGAAAGTAAAATTTGAATGAAGCAGAGAGACTGGGTTTAAGGGAAATATAGGATAGTAGGGGAAAGAGGCTTAGGAAACTCACATTTGGTGACTGCACTGATTAAATAGCACAGCAGCATCTGCTGATATTTGAGTAAGGGAATTAACACAATTAGAAAAATGTTGGTAGAATTCCTGAAAGACATGACAAGAAAAAACAATGTCCAAGAAGTATCAGGAGATTGAGGGCTATGAATTTGGAGCATGACTTTCTTTTGCTACTCAAAGAGACCCCAGAGAAATTGATTGTGGGATTAAAGTCCAATAATGTTTGGCCAGGACTTTCCAACAAAATGACAGAAATATCATGAGTGTTGATTTCACTCAATGAGATAGGAGATACATTTTCTCCGCCCGTATTATTCACCAAAAAATAGATTTGGGAGGAGTAGAAAGAACAACAGACTAAAGTGTCAGAGACATGAGTCTGGTCCTGGTACCTGTTATCTTGCAGTACTGGGAAATATCCTTTCTTTTGGGGGGGCCTTATTTATCTACAAAAACATGGAAGTTTTAGATAATATTGGATAATGTCTAATGTCCTCTTCAGCTTTGCCAAGCTATAACCCTGTGAAATACATAGTGAACCCAGAGTGAAGACCAGGAAAGTTTAAAAAACATGTAAGCATGCGTAAACATATTGAACTTCTGGACCAGACAATTTTGCCAACTCTTCTCATTCCTGGCTTCTTCACTGATTAAGATCCTTTTAGCATCTTTAATCTCTGAGCCCAAAGGTGTAGGCATGGGTCACAACGAAACCACATGCAAAGGACTCAAGGCCCTTTGGATTTATGGCAATTACATAGCTCAGCTAAATGCATGTCTGACATATTCAGAAAGGTCTCAAAGCACATACCCTTTACTCTATAGTAGTGAAGCCAAATGCTCCCTTCTGCTTATGAACGCAAGGCATTTGTGCAGCCCTGAGCCTCTTAATCCTATCATCTCATAGACACTAAATTCATCCCAAAAGTAAACATTAGGAGGATAATATTGTATTCTCAACATTTAGGTTATGAGAAATGAAATGTTTTTCAGGGTTCCTGGCCTCCATGGAATTTATCAAGGCATTTTAAATTTAACTTGACTTGAAATTCTAAGCCAAGAGGATAAGGATTAGCTCTGACTTCGCATATCTCCTAAATCACATAAACCCGCTGACAGATTTGAAATATGAAATTTATCTTCCTCAGATGTTTGAAAGCCTAGACATTTTGCTCACCTCTGAAGTGCTGAAGTAAATTTCTTGATGCATGGCTCCTACTAAAGCAAATCTTATGATCTGAGCTGGATTTTAGAATTTATTTATCTTACATGCACTGTTTCCTGAATGGACTTGTTCAGTGTTCTTCCCCTGAAGCATGTCCTCTATGGCCTGCCAGTCAGTAGCCACACTTATTTCCAGAGAAGCTTCTGTTTGATACACTTATTCATTGATTTACTAAGTCAATGTATAGAAGTTGAGCCTACCATGCCCTAGGTATTATACTAAGTGTGGAAAATGTATCAGTGAATAAAATAATGCTTTCAAGGTGGGCACTGGCTAATGGTCAGAAAGGGGAAAAGACATATATTATTATATCAGACAGGAGATCAACAATGAGCATAAAGTCAGAAGTCAAACAAACCTGGGTTTGCGCTCTAGTTCATCTGCTTCAGCTGCCTACCCCGAGCACTAACTGATGATCTTCCTTTTGCCTACAGTGACTGAACTGAGAATTGGTGATTGCATCTAATAAGTATTAATGTAACAAGTATTATAATAGGTATTTGTGTAAAAAGTGCCTACTAATTGGTAGTTACTGCTATTCATATTAATATAAATGGCAGTAACAATGTGGATTTGATAAGAAGGGGAAGGTATTTCTGGGGGACGGTTGTGCAAAGATACATGTATAGATAAGTTTAGCATCTGTGAGGAAGACTGAGCTAATGACTAAATAGTAGACCAGATAAAGAAGAAAAGACAAATGGTAATCTGAAAAACTTCCCTTACAAATGTGGGATAATTTGAGATGAGATTTATTTCTCTAGTATGAGAAACTGAAGATGTAAATGATTTCTAAAATATATGATAGATATTGGGAAATGGAAAATATTCAAAGGGAAAAGAGAGTTAGAGGTAAGTAAAGAAGGGAAAGAAAAAAATTGATGATTAAAAAGAAGCAAAACTTATGTATATAGGAGACAAGAGCAGTAGGGTGGGCAGGGGAATGGGAAAAAATTAGAATTAAGTCCTGTCATGTACTGGGACAAATTCTCAATATTGAGTGCAATCATGACATGTATATAAGATGTACCAATAAATAATTCAATTAAAAAATAAAGAAGGATAAATTTGAGTCATTTGTCAAACAATGGATGAACCCTAAGATCATATTTCTGAGATGAACAGTGCTCAAAAATAAAACTATAAATGAGGATGTAGAGAAAAGTGAACTTCTATATACTGTTGGTGGGAATGTAAATTAGTGAAAACATTATGGAAACTACTATGGAGGGTCTTCAAAACTGGAAATAAAATTGCCACATAACCCAGCAATCCCACTCCTGGCTATGTATCCAAAGGAAATGAAATTAGCATACTAAAGAGAAATCTGTATGCCTTTTTGCTGCCTACTTCAAAATATGTCCTCTCAACTGTATTTTCATTTTTACCTTATATAGATTTGACCCTGCCAGATTTTAAATACATTATTATTAAAAGATGTGCACTGTCTTCCACAAAAGCTACTTACAGAAACTAAAATATGGAATACGTCTAGGCACCTTTCAGTGGATAAATAGATAAAATATGATATATGCATATGTGAATATTATAGCCCCATAGAATGAATGATATTCAGATATATGAACTTAGTAACACATGGTTTCTTTTACATGTGAATCCCAAGATATAACTGAAGAACAAAATAAAAGATAGTGAGAGGTAGGTAAATAGATTTTTTTCCAGATGACAAGGAAATCAAGAGATAGAGAGAGCAGAGAGGAAGGGGCTGTAAAAAGAATTAAGAAGTATTATGTACAGTACCAACTCTCTACAAGGAATGTAATCATTGCCTACTGCATACAGGTACTAATAAATTTTTTTTTAAATTCAGAAAAGGAAAGAAAAGAAATGACACAAAAAACACTTCAAAATTTGATGAAAATTATAAGTTTTCAAAACCAAGAAGCTTAATGAACATTGAAGCACAAAGAAATATGAAAAAGAGTATGCCAAGGTACATAATGATCAAATTGCTCAAAACCCATAATAAAGTACAAATACAAAAAGCAGTTACAGAAAAGACAACATAAAACTGAGGAATAAAGAAATCATGAGAGCAAGAAAACAACTGCCAATAGAAAGACAATGGTGCACGTATTTTAATAACATATTTAAAATCTGACAAGATAAAATTCTACATAAAGTAAAATTGAAAATGAAGATAAGGGGGACCTATTTTGAGATGGACAGAGTAAAAACTTGCAAAAAATCCACTCCCCCATTGCAATGAGAACAATGACACAAGCTGTCAGTGACATTTTTTTCAAAATTCTGAAAATATGGCTTGCAATAGTCCAAGGACCCTTTATTCAAGAACAACTCCAAATATCAATAAGAAGCACCAGCTTAGTAGTATCTTAACTTGCCCCCATCCCATTGATTTTACCTGAGCTACATAAAAACCTTGAAAGCAAACAGCCCCTCATAAGTAAAGTAGATGTGGAAACTACCAGTGTAACAGCCCCTGTGCAGGGAAAATTAGGTTATGGACTTCCAAAAACTATGCACAAGAGCTTCCTATAACTCACCTGTCTGAGAGTTGACTAAAAACTCCATTCTAGAGCTTTTTCTTTATCTGGCCTAACTTAGAGCTCTTGCTCTATTAGGAAAACTGAATATCCAGACACAATAGACTGAGATACAAAAATAAATGCAAAATGAATTAAAGACTTAAACATAATAACTGAAACCAAAAGATTCTTAGAAAAAATTAGGGAGGAAATGGCTTGACACTGATCTTGACTATAATTTTTTTGGGGGGAGGGCATTACTGGGATTGAACCTGGAGCTTTTATACTGAGATACTCCCTCAGTCTTTTTCGATTTATTTTTTGACACAAAGTTTCCTCAAGTTGCTCAACTTGTGATCTATCCTCCTGCCTCAGTCTCCCAGGAGGCTGGGATTGTAGATGTCTTTCATTTTTGAGCTATGTCACACAAAGCATAGGCAACAAAAGCAAAAATAAGCAAGTGAGAGTAAATGAAACTGAAAAGCTTGTGCTCTGCAAAGAAAATAACAAATGAAATGACTAACAGTGGGAAAAAAATATTTGCAAATAATATATCTGAGTTAACTATGTGTGAGTTAACATACATATCTATGTATGAGTTAACATACAAAATATGTAAGAAACAAAAATAGCAAAAGACTAAATAACTATATTAAGAAATGAGTTAATTGAGCCGGGGATTTAGCTCAATGGTTCAGGCTCCTGTCTTGCAAGTGCAAGGGCCCAGGTTCAGTTCTCCAGTAACCACATAACAATACTGGACGTGGAGACTCATGCTCACCAGCAATCAGTACCACATACCACAGTGCCGGATGTGGTGGCTCACACCTGTAATCCCAGCACTCAGGAGGCAGAGGCAGGAGGATTGCTGTGATGTGAGTTTGAGGCTGAGCTCAAGGCCAGCCTGAACTACAAAAGCGAGACCCTGTCTCAAAACAAAAACAAAAACAAAAACAAAAACAAAAACAAAAAACAAACAAACAAAAAAAACAACGAAGAAGAAATGAGTTAATTGCCTGAATAGATATTTCTTAAAGGAAAACATACAAGTGTCCAACAGATACATGAAAGGTGCTGAACACTGTTTAACAGCAAACTGCAAAGAAAACCTACAGTAAAATATTAATTCATACTTATGAAATGGCTTTTTATGAAAATACAAAAGATCATCACCAGATAGGATATGGACAAGTTTTTCAAAATTCTTGAAATAAAGCAAACTTCGTACACTTTGATGAGAATGTCAGTTTGTATAGCCACCTGGAAAAGATGTAGAGTCTCCTTAAAAAATAAAAAATAGGTCACAGATAGGTACATATCGCATCTTTTCTCTGGTATGAGAAAATGAAGATGTAAATGAGTCCTAGCATTGTATGTTATATATTGTGAAATAGAAAATGCTCAATGTAAAATAAGGTGAAAGGGGACAATGTTGAGATTGTAACAAAAAAGTAAGGAAACAAATTTTATGTATATAGGGGGGGTGGTAGGGTGGGTAGGGCTATGGGAAAAAATGAGAAATAAGTTGTGTCTTATACTGGTACAAATCCCAATTATGGAGTGCAATCATGATGTGTATATTTAATGTACCAATAAAGATTTAAAAAAATAATAAATAAATAAAAATAAAAAATAGGGCCAAGGATTTAGCTCAGTGGTTCCAGCACCTGTCTTGCAAGCACACAGCCGAGGTTCGATCCCCGGTAACCACATACAATACTGGGTGTGGAGAGTCATGCCCACCAGCAATCAGTACCACACACTACAGTGCTGGTCATGGTGGCTCATGCCTATAATCCCATAATTCCAGCACTTATGAGGCAGAGGCAGGAGGATTGCTGTGATGTGAGTTTGAGGCTGAGCTCAGGGCCAGCCTGAACTACAAAGCAAGTCCCTGTCTAAAAAAAAAAAAAAATTAGAATTTTCACACAACCTAATCATCCTACTTTGATATTTTTCTAAAGAGTTGAAATCAGGAAATTGAAGAGATACTAAAATCCAATGTTTATTGCAATATTATTCACAATAGCCAGAATTCAGAAACAAATGACATTGGCAGGGCAAACATTTGTGTGGTGATAGATTTGTCTCTGGTGCTGATACTGGTGATAATTCTTGAGTGCATACTTATTCCCAGACTCAAGAACTTTATAGGGACAAAAATGTATGGAAGAAATATGGAATAAAAGAAGCAAAAAAAAAATACTCTCATATCCAGAAAACAATGCATAAAATGAAAAGTGATCTATGAGCAGACAGGAATAAATGTCATTTTCCTATTTCTCAAGATTGTATTTGGTGTAGATGCTTTATAAGGAAGATTAAATGTTTCTCAAAACAGGTTAAATAACAAAAGAATTACAAACTAAAGCTGATGGCTTGGGAGAATTCCACTGAAATCTTGCTGCTCAAGTTATTTTAAGAAAATCTGATCTATTTCTGTACCACTCAATCCATCTAATATCCACAGGAACGGAGGAAATTATTATATCTGTACTGCATCTCGTTAAGATTGGAGAAGAGGCACACAAATGCAAGCTTTCAAAGTGGGTTATTTTTTTTTTTTAATAATGTGTCACTTAGGCTTGATGGAGAAGCACCGGAGCTGCTAAGTGGTTTTCCTAACCAAGAAAGCAAGAGAGGAGTTTAGGACCAAAAGAAATGGTGCCGTTCCTAAAGAACTGAGTCTGAGCTGATTAGAAAAATCTGGAACAAACAGACTCTCAGTGCAAATTTCCTGGCCATCTTTGGCTGATGATGACAATGGCAAAAGCAGCTGTCACTGACATGACCTGTTCTCCAGGTTATCTCGGGGGAAAACCTGAAATACGTGCAGAAATGAATGATCAAGGAAACCCAGCATTGACACTCATTTGCTAAGTCCATGTGTCACGGTCGGTTCCCTTATCCAAGGGTTTGTTGTCTAGAACAGCTGTTACTTCTCCCCCAAGGAACTTCAGCAACACTAAGATTTATTTTCCATCTCTAAGAAATCTATAGCTTCCCTCAAACCATGTGATTATTCATCAAGAGAACAAGGATGTTTTTCTGCTTCCTTCCTCCTTCTCTCAAGGGAGAAATAATCAAACAACATTGGTTGAAGACCTGCTTCTCTGAAATGCACGGTATCAAGGTGAGTGTATTTAAAGTGTATCTCTGGGAGCATACTCATAGAAACAAATGGGCTTGCAAAAGAAGGAACTAGACTAGAATTTCTGTTCATGTTTGTAGCCCAGGGTTTGGCAATCCAATTTTCAAAATTTTGGACCCACGTGACCTGAAGATGGAAAAGACCTTGAACATCATCAGGTTCATTGGTTTCCGACTTTTGCAGGCATATGGACTTTTGCTAACAGGACATTCTGTGGAATGTCTCTACTTAAGAAAATTAAGGACTGCTGAGAGCATTGCCTCCTTCACAGCCTTTTTTCCAATCAAGACTCCACAGCACCTCCTGTGAAAACTCTGCAAGTCACAGTTTGTTGTGTTTGAAGCAAAACTGAGCCTCAGAGAGCACGCAAGCATTAATCCACATTGCTAAATCAGTGAGTGACACAGCTGTAACTAGAACCCAGGTCTCTGTGCTGAGAACGTTCTGTGCCATATTGTATTTCTAAAAAGTCTGAAAATATTTCCCAAAGCAACAATACATTTCTAATTCTTTGCCACTTTTCTTGGATGGGTTCTGGGTTAGTACTCTCACTCCTAAATTATGGATTTTCATTTCATTATCTTTGCTCATCTTTAATTGAGTTTTTAAAATCTGTCTCAGTAGGAGCCAGGAATTAGGGCAGCCAAATGATTTCAGGAAATCATACATCCTTGTTCAAAAGCTTTCCAAGGAAGTAAAAGATTTATTGCTGTTATGCCGGTACTTAATGTGATGAAAAAGGGCTACTGGGTTAGTGCCTGGCCCGCAGCGGATGTTAAATAAATGCTAGTGTCCGTTCTTCCTCTTCTTCACTTGACAAATGATCGATTGGAAACCGTTTTCCCGTGCGTCAGTATAAGCCAAGCACTGGAAAAAATAACAGGATTTTGATTGTGTAGATGAACATCTTAGCTGGAACCATCGAGGACTCAGGAGGTCTTGAGCATTTTACCTCAAGTAATGCAAGGAAAGGGCCTCAAAATTTTCTCTACTCATCTGGCATGTGAGCAGCAGTCTCTTGCTGTCAACATTCTGGCTGTGGTGTGTGCTTCTGGTCGCAAAGCAAGACTCAAGAGTTAGTCTTTCCTAAGTGCACCACTGTGCTAATGACATTTATCATTGGCAATGACAGTCTCAGAGCAACTTAGGAAAACTTAGGAAATGGCAGCAGTGAAGAAGGAGCTACTGAAGAGAGAAGAAAGCAATCAAGGATGAAATAAAGTAAAACAAGAGAAAAAAAAACACATCGTTCAGCAAGCCATGTCCATAGGGAACTGGAATAAAGGATATTATATAAAGTCTGATGAAAAAAAGTTTTGCAGAGGTTGTGGCCCCTTTCCTGTTTGAATGCTTGTTTTTGAAAACAGCCTCAGGGACTGTAAACCTAACAGGAAGGAAACGGTCCCATTAAAGCATATGCATGTGTACCCACACGGACCTGGTCTGGTTTAGCAAGTCACTGTACAAAAAAGAGGAGACTGGAGTCCTGAGCTGCAGCTTTGCTTCTTTGGGTTTTTCTGTTTTCCACTGAGGAAGTCTATTCCTTTCCCTTGTCCTCAGTTTTCATATCCAGAAAGATGCCAGACTAGCTTAGACACTCTCAGTTTTCTAGTTCAACCATTCTAAAACCCTGGAGTCCTGGGAGAAGTCTTATTAGAAAACTGATTTTTAGTGAGTTATGGGTACTCTGTCAAGTGGGTCACTCACGTTCTAAATAGTAAGCTCAAGTTTCTTGATGATACTATGGAATATCCATGCATTTAAGATCAAAATATCCCATGGAGCAAATGGGTTAATGGCCACCTAAATGAGTTTGCCTTGAATACCCTTTACATCTTGTTTTTCATCCCCAGGCCTCAGCCACTATCTCTAAGGATAATATTCCCAACATTTTCTAATACACAGCTAATATACTTTAGTACCCAGAAGCTTGGTATAATGTTCATTGTAAATTTTCTCTCCTGCAATTTCCTCCACTTTCTCCTGCCCACAGCTTTAACCTTCTCTGCCAAATATCAATAGATGGAAAGTTTTCTTTTTAAAAACTGCTGTCTAGTAGTCCAGGAAGGTACAGAGGAAAAATGTTGGCAATGCAAAAAAAATATAAGCTTTTATGAGATGAAACAAAGGGAAAAGATCCTACCCAGTCATAAACTTTTCTGAGTCCATGTAAGCTGGAAAAATCACTAGGTTTTTTTCCGCCATAAATCCAGGTGAAGAAATTTAGTTCCAAGAGTGGGAAAGAAGATGCAATGTGTATGATTCTCATATCTGTGCACAGGTACAGCAAAAAGCCCATCTCCAGAGCACCAGTAGTGTTTAGAGATCCCCAAATCCTGGTGCAGAGAACATGTGGAAGTTCTAAAAATAAGAAAGGTTCACCAGCAAACATATGAAAGAACTTTGGAGGAAAATTCCATTTGAGAAAGCCCAAAAGTGAAAACTATCTTATTTCTACCAGAAAATTTTAAAAAATGAAAAGGTGTCTGCGAAATGTAGGGTTATATGCCCATCATTCACCAGTGTTCTTGGGAGCTTTTGTAGGTCTATAAGAGTGAAAGATTTTACCACATAGGAAAATGTTGCCAGTTGAGACTTGATCAGTATAAAATGAAAGTGGAGAAACCACATGCAGTGTACTTAGGTTGTCTACTTATCTCATTAGCTCCTCCTTTTGTTTTAATATTCATCCTTCAATAAATAGCTATTGAATTCATTTGACAAATAACTATTAATTTTATCCAATAAATAACTATTAATCCAAGAGCTCCTCTACTCTGGGAATCGTGTATCACTGGTAAAAAAAAATAAGTGTCCATCGAAGTTATACTCTAATGGGGATATCAGTGAATAATTAAAAAGTGAAATAAGTAATTACTAAATTATAATTAGAGTAAATGCTTCAAGTTCAACACACAGAGAAAAGATAGGAAGATGTGAAACAGCCCAGCGAGGGCATGGAAATTATCCCTAAAGAAGTAACTTTTGGAGTTAGATTTGAAGGGTGAATAGGAATCAGCCAGATGAAGAAGAAGAAAATTTCAGAAGATCCTGGAACCTTATTTAGATTGCCTAGGGCTGGAGGGTAGAGGAACAATGGTTTCTGATAGCTGAGTATGGGATTTCTTTGGGGGTGATGATTCTAAAATGAGATTGTGGCAAAGCTTACACAACCCTATGAACATAGAGATTCATTTTATTTAATTCAACAAAGCTTTCATAAAAACAGTAATGTAATCCAAGTACAGACAAGTAAATGATTCTATAGAGACTTCCTGGAGTTCCAAGATTGAGTGGGTCATACTAAGGATTTTTAAAAAGTAGATTTTTTTCTCTTGTAATAAATAAATAACTGTGAGCTTTTATCTATCTTAATTTGCTTGAATATAATAACCATTTGGGTATGTAGATTTAGACTGACCTAACATGTTGTGTACCTTAAATGTATCTAATCATATAATTTTATAGGGAAGAGTAACAACCAACCCAGGTAAATTTCATGCTAAATTTATTATATAATATCTGGAAGTTTCCTAGTTTTTTAATATTTAGAAAAAAATTCCCAAAAGAAAAAATTTAAAAATAAAAGTAACTACTAAGTTATTGTAAAGTGGGGAATTCATGATCCAATTTCCATTTTTAGAAAATTCCTCCATCTATTGACAGAATATAAGCGAATAAGAATGGATAGAGTCAGTTAGCTAAAACGATGGTGTATGGGATGACTTGGTATAGGATAGAAATGGAAAGAACTGTGTGGATAAGAGAAAATGTGCAGGTAGAATCAACAAAACTTATTCACAAAGTCAGTATGAGGAGTGAAGAAGAGAGAGATCTTAAAGGTAACTCCCGCATTGCAAATGTAGGCAGATGAAACCTTCTACTGATGTGAAATAATTTATGGGATGAGAAACTCAGGAAGGGATAAAATAAAGATATGAAAATGGGGAAGAATGAAAATCAAACTGACATCAAAACTGAAAAAAAAATTTAAGAAGAGAATCAACAGTATGAGATTCAACAGAAGCAGATTAATTTATTGCTTATGTCTTCTTTTTATTGTCACAAAACCTACAGAAAATTTGTACCTGTGTTTTGTCTTTTGTATTTTATCTTTGTTTTTGTTTTTGTTTGCAGGGGAAGATATTTTGGGGATAGATCTTAGGGTCTTAAGGGTGGCAACAAAGGATCAAGACCAGGATCCTTAGCTCATCTGAAATATCTTTAGCATAAGATCCCACCATTCTCATTTCCTCCCGGCCTTCTCCTCTTTTCTCCTTATGGTGCAGTCTCATTGAATTTATCGTATAACTCTCTTAAAAACAATGTTTTCCCATGACTGGACATCGCTGTACACACCATTTACTACCCTAGCAGTGGTTTTTGCTTACGTTGCCATATAGCAAATTCCTTATTTCTTTCTTGACTCAAAAAAGATTCAGGGGGGAGGGGAGCGGGGATATAGCTCAGTGGTTCTGGCGCCTGTCTTGCAAGCTCAAGGACCCGGGTTCGATCCCTGGTAAACATATAACAATACTGGGCATGGAGACTCACGCCAGCAGCAATCAGTACCACATACCACAGTGCCAGGCATAGTGGGTCACGCCTGTAATCCCAGCACTCGGGAGGCAGAGGCAGGAGGATTGCTGTGATGTGAGTTTGAGGCTGAGCTCAGGGCCAGCCTGAACCACAAAGTGAGACCCTGTCTCAAAAAAATAACAACAACAACAAAAAAGATTCTGGGGTTATCTAAGGCAATTCAAGAAGACTTGGTTGTGAAGACTGTTGAATTTCCACTGTTTTTTTGTAAATCTCTCTTCTCAAACACTGATCACAGAATTGTAATTTGTAATGTTCACATTGTCAATTTCTCTTACATACTGTGTGCTCCTGAAGGCACTAAGTAGCCACTTTGTAGATGTATCACCTACCAGAAAACCTCATGGTTGTGAGCTAATTATACAATGTCTGTCTTTCTATAATAAGACATAGGTTCCACAAGGAAGAAATATTCTTGTCTTCCTATCATGCCAGAGCATATTTATAGGAATTATATGTCAGTGTTGTGGTAGTTTCAAGGATAAGTGGTATATTAATATGTAGGACATCTAGTTAAAAATATTTAGTAGTAGATCAGAGGTGAGGAACGAGAGGCAAGATAAAAAATTCCAGTTTTCTGGCCCAGACTTTCATGTGCTTTTTTTCACTGAGAACATGATTATGAGGTGAACATAAAGATATGGACAGATGGGAGGGCGCGGATTAGTGTTCCTTTCACTTAATACATTGATTGCTTACTAAATATCACATACTCTTTATGCTTTACAAACATTATTTATACATCTTAGCAATCCTCTATGATAGGCATTTATATAATTCTTTAACAGATAAACTTGAAGCACAGATACACTCAAAATATTACAAAATTCATCTAGAAATATTCAGAAATATACCCAAATCCATCCAGATAGTAAATGACATAAATAAGCTTCAAATTCATTGAATTTGTTTCTAGAATCCATTTTCTTGAGCAGTAAACACACTTCTGCATTCAGTTTTAGATGTGTTAAATTTTGAACAAGTTAAATCTTAAACACATTTTATCTGAAGTTTCCATGGAGAAATCCACTAGCTGTTAGATATCTATATGTTTATCCATAACAGATCTTGATAGGAGAGGCCACGTGGCAGTCTCTGCATGAACTGGGATTTAAAGAATCATTATTTTAATAACCAAGACTAATTTATTCACTTTCTTTAAAGACTTAAGAGGACACCCTAATATACATCTACAGCAATCTTTACTCAAATCTCTTTTCTTCTGAAATCAATTGTGCATGTGCTACAAGATCTCTAAGATTTTAATCTCTTCCAACTCTGAGGTGGAGGAACATTTCTACCAGCCTTATTAGTTTCCTGCTTTCGTTCCCTTCCGTATGGCCTAAAATTTTCTTATGTAGGTAGATAACCTCTCTCTGCCAGAAACAATCTTTTATTTTTAGTGTAAAAAGAAGTGGAGATAAATTAGTTCGCAATTACAAGATTCTTTCCAGGGCCAGTGAATGAGAGAAGTCTGCAAACTCTCGGTCGTTGGATCTGGAGATCAAGGAAAAGACTGTGCTGTGTGCTCCGGAAATTGTTTGCATTCAGGTGTGAAACCACTCAGATGAGGTCAGTCAGAGAGAGTGCACATGTTGAAAAACTCTGAATCAGAGAGGACAGACACACTGACGTGCTGAGATAGCCGAAGTTAATTTATTCAGCCAGTAGAGACTGCAAAGCAGAAAGAGGTAGTCTGAGATATTAAATCAACAAAATCATGAGAAAATGGTACTTTAGAAGCTAAAGGAGTGGAGTTGCAAAAAGGAGCAATGTAAACACTAAAGAAAGGTCAAATAAAACAAGGCCTTGAAGGGGGTCGGGGAGTTAGCTCAGTGGTTCTGGCGCCTGTCTTGCAAGCGCAAGGGCCCGGGTTCGATTCCCCAGTAACCACATAACAATACTGGGTGTGGAGACTCACGCCCAGCAGCAACCAGTACCACATACCACAGTGCCGGGCGTAGTGGCTCACGCCTGTCATCCCAGCACTCGGGAGGCAGTGGCAGGAGGATTGCTGTGATGTGAGTTTGAGGCTGAGCTCAGGGCCAGACTGAACCACAAAGTGAGACCCTGTCTCAAAAAATCTAAAAAAAAAGCCTTGAAGTGTAATGTTCATTGGAGTTTGCTGTGTAAAACTAGTAGAGACTTTATCTAGTGTATGTTGAATGGAGCAGAGAACTCCAAACTCTTAGTAACTTAATGAATATCTGTAAACTACAGAAAGTAAGAACCACTAGATGAATGATGTACAAAATCTTTCTTGTCATTTCAAAAACATAAAATCACGCCAATTTTCTGTCCCTCCTGACTTTTATTTATTATTTAGCTAAGATATATTTCCTATATTACAAATAAAAGCCCTGAACTTCCCAGCATTCAAACCAAGACATTAAATCTAACTGGTTGCCTAATTCTCATTCACTGAGACAATATAAAACATTTTGCATTCCTGGATACACTATTTTTTAAAATAAGCAATTTAACAAATGCATTAGGAATATCTGTTAGCATCGTGTATTTTTCTTTTTTTTATCTTTATTGGTACATTAAATATACACATCATGATTGCACTCCATAATGGGGATTTGTACCAGTATAAGACACAACTTAATTCTCATTTTTTCCCATAGCCCTACCCACCCTACCACCCCCCCATATACATAAAATTTGTTTCCTTACTTTTTTGTTACAATCTTAACGTTGTCCCCTTTCACCTTATTTTACATTGAGCATTTTCTATTTCACAATATATAACATACAATGCTAGGACTCATATACATCTTCATTTTCTCATACCAGAGAAAAGATGTGATATGTACCTACCTGTGCCCTATTTATTTCACTTATGAGGATATCCTCAAGGTATGTCCATTTAAGTAGAAATGATTCAAACTTATCATTTTTTATGGCAGAGTAATACTCCATTCTGTAGAAGAACCACAGCTTTTTTATCCAGCCTCCAGTTGATGGACACTTGGGTTGTTTTCAAGATGTAGCAATCACAAACTGGGCTGCTGTAAACATGGGTGCACATATGTCACTGTGATAAGAGTCTTTTAATTCTTTTGTGTATATACCTAGCAGGGCAATGGCCGGGTCAAATGGGACCATCAATCCTAGCTTTTTGAGGATTCTCCAAACTGATCTCCACAGGGGTATTTTTCTTTTCCTTTCTATTTCTGTGCAGACAAAATGACTATCACAAACATATTTGTTCCTAATGGATACAGAAACAATTATAGTAAAACTATGTGTTTAATCTCGCAAATGATACAGAAGGGGTGAAATCTTGCTTTTAAATTAAAGCATAATACAAAACTGAAAGTAGAAATCACACACTATAATCTTATTACATTTGAGTAGATAACTGAATGCCACACTTAAAATGGGATAGCAAATGTAAATTCACAACAGAGTACTTGATATGGTACTTTTTCTTCCACCATAAACAAATAGGAGAGAAAATATTTGAGATAGTTTTTTCAGATATAAAACAATAACAACTAAGAACCTGAGAGGGAACTTCAATTGTCTGAAATGTCTGTAAAAGGGCATTTTCAGGGATTTGGGAAGGGAAGTGGATCTCAAGTAGAGTGTGGTAGACTCACTGAGGAGGAGAAAGACAAAGAGCTTCATCAATTTTCATAGAAGGTCCATTAAGAGTGCCGCTGGACACTACACTGTGTGTGCACAGAGTAAAACTCCATGAGGCCCAACAAAGAAGAAAAGCAAGCATGTATCACTTACCAGTGGGAATGTGTTCTGAACAATGTGTCATTAGATGATATTATCCATGTACCAACTGAATACAGTGTACTTAAACAAATCTAGACAGTGTAGTCGACTGCACATCCTTGCTTTGTGGTGTATAGGGTACTTGCATGTACAGTATGTTACTTTACTGAATATTATAAGCAACTGAGATACGATAAGTATTTGTATATGTAAACATATATAAGCATACTACATATAAAGCAAACTACAATAAAAAGATTTAAAATGCTATACTAGTGTAGAGTACTTCCCATGAGTGGAGCTTTAAGGGAGGCAGTGAGTGAGCGGAAGTGAATGTGAAGGCTCAGAACAGGACAGTACAGCAGTGTTGACTTTTGACACACTGTCCGCTTAGAGTACACTGATTTATGCGAGGGTATTTTACTTTTTTCAGGACTAAACTAAACTTATTATATATTTTTACTTTATAAATTCAAAAATATTTAGCTTATTAGCTCTTTTGTATCAACACTTAGATTAAAACACACACACTGTGCAATTTTACAAGCATATTGTGTCTCCGTATTCTTATTCTATAAACTTTTTGCTACTTTAAAATTGTCTTTTATAAAACAAACTTTTTAATTCAGTGCCAAGCATAAACACGTGTTAGCCCAAGCAAACACGAGGGTGGGAATGTACCAGGATATTCCTCTTCTCATGCCACAGGACAGTCTTCAGGGAAACCACATGAACAGAATGACAGACTTCTTCCTCAACTGTCTCTTTGAGGACCTGCTTCAGACCCTTCTTAATGCATGTGCATGGTAATTTTCTTTTTCTTTTTTTGTTTTTACATTTTCCAAGATGATGTTTTTGTATATTCTCTAAGAGAAATAAAAACAAATAAAACTGAGTTTCTCTACTAGTCTACCTGTAACTTGCTGGATGGTTATGCTTGTCTTCTCTGTTTCATTTTTCCCTTTTATAGCATAAATAATAGCAGGGGTGGTGGAATTTAGAAATGCTTACAAAGGACTGTAACTTCCAAAATAACATAAGGAAAAGCCAGATGTGTTGGTTCATACCTGTAGTCCCAGCACTGGGGAGGCAGAGGCAGGAGGATTGTTGTGAGCTCGAGGCTGAGTTTAGGGCCAGCCTGAACTACACAAGTCCCTGTTTCAAAAAAAAACTGTTATTATTAATAACAATAATAATACCAGTAAAAAATGATATAAGGAAAAATAGCAAGATTATCACAAGTCCACAATTCTTTTTTTCATTGAGTTTAGGCACAATTTATAATTGAATATGATATATTATGATTCTTATTTTCCCATTCCCCTGCCTTCCTCTCAACCTCCTCACCCCCTAGATACATAAGCTTTATTTCTATTTTTCCTTTTTATCATCAAATTTTTCTTCCCCTTCCTTGCTTTCCCTGTCCCTCCCCATAGTTCTCCTTAAAATTTTCTTATTTCATAATACTTGTTATAGCTACTATTCATTTTAAACCACATCTACACCTTCAGTGTTTCACACTAGAGAAACAATTTGATATTTACATATGTGTCAAATTTATTTCACTTATGTGTATGGCCTCAAGGTACATCTATTTAGCTATAAGTGTTTCAAGTTAATCTTTCTTTATGGCTGTGTACTACTCCATTTTATAGAAAAATCTCATCTTATTCACCCATTGACCAGTTGATGGGTTTGGGGGCTGTTTCCAAGATTTAGCTATTACAAACTGTGCTGCTACAAACATGTACACTCAGAACTACATTTTAAGTCACAATATTTCTCTTGAGCTGAGAATATCTAGGGGCTCACCAGGTATTTATTCCTAATCTTTCTAAGGATATCTATTATATAGCATGTTCACATGTGAACTTCCATGTATTTCATTGTGTTGTCATCCTCAGCATCTGGGTGGTATGAGGCCGAGGATCAAGTTCGGAGGCCCAGACAGGAGGGTGAGCACGCAGAGTCACCACACAGACTCTGGGGAGTATTTCGACAATTGTTCCGTCTTTAATGTCAATTCAATTAACTTTATAGTAAAGGATAGAGGATTAAACATATAAGTGGGAACAGTCGCAGATTGGTTGAAGCACGCACAGAGGCGGGTCTTTGTAGATTGATGAAGAGGCAGTCCTGCTTTTGGCTGAGGTGGAGTCACCATGAGGCAAGGTCACAATAAGCGAGCCTGGCTGAACTTTAGTGAAATCCTGGCTTTTACCTACACATTGCAAGCCCTGGACACAAACTGGTGGATTAATAGACCATAATCATTAAAATATATAAAGGAATAGCCTTTGGAAGGCAGAGGTAGAAAATACCTGAGCTATTTGGAACCCAGCAAAGCAGTGCCACAGTGGCGATGTTTACCCAGTCATTTGGATATATTACTTTATTGCAAATTATTGCATACAATCTTTCTTAAAATTTTTATTAGTCCCTTTTGGTAGTATATAATACTGTCGTGTATATTACAGAGTAGGTAAGTGTACTTCATCTAATTCGATTCTCTTTATAAAACAACTCTGGTAACAAATGGGTTAAAGTCCCTTCAAAATCTATGAAAGTATACACCATTAAAAGTCAACCTCTATCTTGTTTACCTTGTCAGATGCCATGTTTGTGCAGACATCAGCAACCTCAGGCTGCCCTGTCCCCGAAAAGGAAGAGATACTGTGCAATGAAAATCTACTCACTTGTTTCTAGCCAGGGCCACTGCACTGTGCTGAGTTCCTTAGAATAAAAAAATGCTTACAGAGCAAAAGTTAGTCAAATGAGTAGACACACAATTGCAGCCGAACACTTCATTTAATCTATTTCTGTAATTGGTAATGTGCTGCATTTTGAGGTCTCCCCACAACCACACACAAGAACCCATTCCATGTAGGAAAATAGGATCCACAGGGGGCCTCGAGGATTTAAGCACTTACTGAAGCTGAGTTCCCTCCAGACTCATCTGCTCACTGGGCTGGGGACACCTAGTGCGCAGCCTTCCCCTCAGAGCTGCACAAGAATCTAAGTGGGAAGAAAATTTGTGGGAACTCTCAAGATTCCACTCTATGATTCTGAAAGTGAAAGGCTTCTAAAATGACACTATTTTGCCTCTTCTTCCCTCTACTCCAACTCTACCTCTTGCAAAAATTTATTCCCACCATCTGAAGACAGGCAACCCTTGAGCCTGTCCTAACAAAAGACTCAAGGGCACTTCTCATCTAATCCTCAGTAGACCCCAGGAGGTAGAGTTTATTCATACTTCTGTTTCGCAGACGAAGATGCAGAATTTCCATGAAATGCTATGGTCTCCCTACAGGGCTATGGCTGGAGCATGCAGGGGCCGGAATACAACCTGAGTAGTGTGAGGACTCCAACCCTTGTATTCTTTCTGCTACATGAAAACTGCCTTTCAGTAAAACTAGCACCAAGGTCGCTACCTCCATGAAGTCTTCCAATTCATGGACTGGGCCTGGACTTTCCAGTGCCCACAAAGTTTACTGAATAATGTCTTAAAGTAGTGTGTGTGTGTGTGTGTGTGTGTGTGTGTGTGTGTGTGTGTGTAATTTTTACCAAGTTCAAGGTGATAAAGACTCACTGCTGCTTTAATCTGAGTTTCATAGCTTTAGCTTTGGAACTTAAATCACTGCTCTACCTGAAGAATTTCTTATAGCTAGCATGAAGAAGGCATCCAACATCACTGTTTTGTAGGTATGTACAGTTACTCTAACATCATTTGTTGAAGAGAACATTTTTCCTCATTGTAAAGTTTTGGTACTTTGTGGAAATTAAATTAGCCATGGGTGGTTGTCTGGATTTATTTTTGTACTCCCAATTATATTCCATTTGTTAACATGTCTTTCCTTATGCCAGGGTCACACTCTTCGGATCACTGAAGTCTGTACCAGTTTTTGAAATTAGAAAACGTCAATTCCAAAATCTGTTATTTTTCAATATTGTTTTAGCTATAAAGGGCTTCTTTTCTGTTCCAAATGAACTTAACAATAAACTATGGCTTTTGTGTTGTTGTTGTTGTTGTTGTTGTTGTTGTTGTTGGTGGTGGTGGTGGTGGTGGTGGTGGTGTGTGTGTGTGTGTGTGTATGTGTGTGTGTACAGGAGACTGAACCCAGGACCTTCACATTGAGCTATATTTCCATCACGTCTGCTCTTTTATTTTAAGAGATGGTCTCACTTAGTTGCTAGGTTGCCTAGAATGAGCTCAACCTTGTGATTGTACTGGCTCAGCCTTCCAGAGTGCTGAGGTTTAAGGCATGTACCACAACACCTAGCTTAGATTGAGCTTTTCAATTTAGTATTTTAATTATATTCATAGTCTAGATTATTTTGTGTAAAACTGTCATATTAAAAATGGTAGGAATTTGGGCCCGGGATTTAGCTCAGTGGTTCCGGTGCCTGTCTTGCAAGCGCAAGGACCCGGGTTTAATCCCCGGTAACCATATAACAATACTGGGCGTAGAGACTCACGCCCAGCAGCAACCAGTACCACATACCACAGTGCCGGGCATGGTGGCTCACGCCTGTAATCCCAGCACTCGGGAGGCAGAGGCAGGAGGATTGCTGTGATGTGAGTTTGAAGCTGAGCTCAAGGCCAGCCTGTACCACAAAAGCAAGACCTTGTCTCAAAAAACCTAAAACAAACAAACAAAAAAAAAATGGTAGGAATTCTAATCCATGAACAGAAATGTTTTCCCAATTATTTAAATATTCCTTAATTTTTTCAACTTTTCATAGGTGTCAATGTACAAGTTTTTAACCTCCTCGGTTAATGTTTTCTTAAGAATTTTATTATTTTTGAATGCAATTGTAAATTTCTTTACAAATTGTAAATAAATTGTAAATTTACAAATTATAAATTGTAAATTTACAAATTGTAAATTGTAAATTTACAAATTGTAAATTGTTTACTTGATCTTTTCCATATTTTTCATTGTTAGTTTATAGAAATACAACTGATTTTATGTTGATCTTTACCAGAAACTTTACTGAGCTAAGGTTATTAGGTCTCGTAGCCTTCGCATATGCACATATTTCTATTTTATGAATGTGATACAGTGACTACATTCAGCTTGGAGTTTTCATACACACACACACGCACACACACGTACTTTAGCATTTTATCTACTTGTGATCATATTGTCTGTAAAGAGGCACAGTTCTACTTTTTTTTCCCAAGTGGGAGATTTTAATTTTCATCACTGCCTAAGTATTCTGGCTAGAACTTCCAATACAGTGCTGCACAGCAGTGATGTGCATGGTGTTCCTTGTGTTGTTCCTGCTCTTATGGCAAAAGCTTATGATTCTTTCACCACTGGACAGGTTGCAAACCCTGACCTTTTTTATAAACATCTTTTTCTTATTCACAAAGTTCCCTCTGTCCTTCTTTTACCTGTTTTTTTTATCTTGAAAAGGTCCCAGATTTTCTCAAATGTTTTTACAGCATCATTTGAGAAGAACATGTTTTATTCTTTCATTTTAATGATGTAGTGTATTGCATGGGTTAATTATTTTGTGTTGAACCTTGAATTCATTAGATAGATTCCACTTGGTTATGATGTTCATTCCTTCTAATATGTGGTGGAAGTCAGAGTTTTATATTTCATCATTGAGAATTTTTGCATTTATTAGTCTGCAATCATTTCCTGTGTTACCTTTGACTTTGTTATCATGCTAATATTGCATTCATATATGAGTTAGAAAGCATTTGCTCCTTTCCTATATTATGGAATAATTTGAGAAGGCTGAAGTTAATTCTTCTTTAAATGATTGAGCTAGAACTAACCAATGAAGCTATTGTATCCAAGACTTTTCTTTGTTGGGAGATATTAAGTTTCTTATTCATTGTCATGTTATAGACCCCTTCCTGGTCAATACTATTCATTTCAGTGATTACAAGAATTTGTTTCATTTAGGTTATCTAATTTTTTGCATACAATATTCATAATTTTCTTTTATAATCCTTTTTATTGTATGAAATCAGTAAGCAGGTATATATACCTTAGTCACGATGTATCTCACTAGACGACAGACTCTATCCTAGTAGCTTCTTTTGATTGGCTTTTTCCTCAGTTTGGATAATTTCGTTGGCCTGTCTTCATCATCATTGATTCTTTAACTTTCACTTTCCATATTTTGTTAATACCATCTACTAAAGTTTTCATTTTATAGATTTTATTTTCTAGCTATAGAATTTCCATATGATCATTACAGTTTCAGTTTTTTTGCCTAGGTTATTTATTTATTCATTATGGAGACAATCATTTAGATCTTTGAGTATAGTTGAAATAACTGCTTTAAAATATTTGTCTCCTATGCCAACATTTAGGTATAATTAAGCTTGGAATCCACTGCTTGGCTTTTTTCATTAATGCTAATGTTTTCTTATTTATTCATATATCTGTTTATTTGTTTTGGGCAGTACTGGGAATTGAACTTGGACATTTGTGCTTTCAAGGTAGGTCAAGCACCACTTGAGCTAAATCCCCTGCCCATATCTATTGATTTTGAATTTTTCCTAGACACTACTGATAATACAGTACAAATAGTCTGAAGTATTTTATGTTTCATTGTTTAAAAAATAAATGTGGGCCAGGGATTTAGTTCAGTGGTGCCTGCCTTGCAAACACAAGGGCCCAGGTTCCATCCCTGGTAACCACATACAAAAATACTGGGTGTGGAGACTCACACCCACTAGCACTCAGAACCACATACCACAGTGTTGGGCATGATGGCTCATGCTTGTAATCCCAGCACTCGAGAGGCAAAGACAGGAGGATTGCTGTGAGTTTGAAGCTGAGCTCAGGGCCAGCCTGAACTACAAGTGAGACCCTGTCTCAAAAACAACTACAACAACAACAACAACAACAATGATCTTTTCAATTTTAACCAAAAGTTAACTTGCCTAAACTCAAATTTCAGACTCTTAGCTTCTTGCAGTGGAATAGAGATTTAAAAATATGGTTGGTTACTTTATATTTATTTAGAATCTTTGATTCAAGCCTACTTTGTGCATGTGCAGTTTAGGTGGTCTATCAGAAATTATGATAGAATTCATACTTAGAAGTTTTGGTTCTTCTCCTCTAGCACATTTCCAGGATTCCTCTCTTACATTTCTGTTGCTCTAGACAGGCCAGGATTTATTTGCTAGTTCAGGTGTTGACAAAGTAAGGTCCCTGGGCCCAATACAACCCATGGCTCATTTTTATAAAGCCTCTGAGCTAATAATTTTTAGATTTTTATGCATACACACATACAAACACACATATACGAAGTGATTAAGAAAACTTCAACAGAGACAGTACGTGGCTTAAAGGTATAAAAATCTTTTTGTCCCACTGAAGAGAAAAAGTTTTTTGATCACTGCTTTAGCTCTCAAATACAGTACAACAGTTGATTTTTACCTGTATCAATTTTAGTTTTGTTGCATAGCCATCTGATTTCTATCCTTAGGTGGTAGACTTTAGTATTACACCCAGAGTTTACAGTTGTTACCTGCAGGATGGTTGTTCTAATAAAAGCTATCTACCATTACCCACCTCAACCAATTCTGATCTATTCAATTTATCTGAAACAGTTCTTCCTGGAACTTACTCTTTCTGTGTACTTTGCTTGTCCTCTGGAGGACACAGCGGTGCCTAACTTAACTACTCTCTGACAGTTTACAGTTCCGTGGAGTACGAAAACATAAAACTAATGGAAAAGGAGGACTGGTGCCATAGAAATAAAGGGGTAAAAATCAACTGCGTCTATACAGAAATCTAGGGAATAAAATTTCCATTATGAAGCTGTGAAAATTTTTGAAAGGGTGATCAAAATATACGGTGACTGTTTAAAGTTTTTAATAATTACAACAAACATACATTTCCACTAGTCCCTAGCAACATTCTCCCACTCAATTCAAGCACACTTATACCATAATTCTTGCCACTTTCGAGAGGAGTTCTGGAAGTCTTTTTCCATAAATGTCTTTTTGAGGCATAATTTCAAACTATGGTGAATACTGCTGCCTAGTGGCATGCAGTGGAACGGCAGGCTGATAGAAATATTACAATATGTCCTTACCACCTGACTGATAGGATCTGACAATGCACCACTTCTGGGTCTTCCCCAAAGTCAAATTGACCGTCAAGGTAAACAGTTTTAACTGATTCAGGACAGTAAAGCAGCCACAATAGCACAACTAAAGATACACAAGAGGACTTCCAGAACTGCTTCAGAAAGTACCAAGAATGATGGGATAAGTGTGTTTGAACCAAAGAGAATATTTTGAAAGGAGTTAATGGCAATACATCTTTTATTGAAATAAATACTTTTAAATTTAAACATGAACTGGATTTTTTCATCATACCTCTTATTCTTAGGAATGACTTTCTAATGTTCTAGGCTCTCTAAGCAAGATTCTATCCAATCAAAAAATAAAAACTAAGTTTGGGGATTTAGCTCAGTGGTTCCCGCACCTGCTTTGCAAGTGCAAGAGCTGGGGTTAGATCCCTGGTAACCACATACAGAAATACTGGATGTGGAGACTACATCCACCAGCAATCAGAACCACATACCACAGTGCCTAAAGTGGTGGCTCATGCCTGTAATCCCAGCACTTGGGAGGCAGAGGCAGGAAGATTGCTATGAATTTGAAGCTGAACTCAGGCCACTCTGAACTATAAAAGTGAGACATTGTCTCAAAAAAAAAAAAAAGGAAAACTAAGGCAAAGGTTGAGTGTGTCACAGTGGTGAAGAGCTTGCCAAGCACGCACAAGGCTCTTGATATAATCCTCAACACCACAAAAAAGGCAGATTTTTTACTTCCTGTATAAATGTTAAAACATGCTCCAACACATACACAAAACCTCTTATCAAAAACTTATTGGTTTCAGACAGTTAAGGAAATAATTGTAGAATAATTAGATAACCATGAAATAAAACATCTACTAATATTTAGAAAGTTAAACATGACATAGAATCAAAATTTTAAGAAATTAGTTTAGGACCAGGGATTTAGCTCAGTGGTCTTGGTGCCTGCCTTGCAAGTTCAAGGGCCCGGGTTCGATCCCTGGTAATCACATATAATAATGCTGGGCATGATGACTCTCACCCACCAGCAATCAGAGCCACATATCACAGTGCCAGGCATGGTGACTCACACCTGTAACCCCAGCACTCAGGAGGCAGAGACAGGAAGATTGCTTTGAGTTTGAGGTTGCCTTGGACTAAATAGTGAGTTTAGGGCCAGTGTGAACTACAAAGGGAGACCCTGTCTCAAAAATTAGTTTAGTGCATAGTAGAAGACATAGGTCTAGTTTCAGTCATTGGTAAGTTAAAACCCAGTTTTTCCAGCAGCATTTATTAAAGAGGCTGTCTGCTCCAATGAGGATGTTTAGTTCCTTTATCAAAAATGAGGTGTCTGAGTATGCTGGAGCCGTTTCTGCATCTTCTCATCTGTTCCATTACCCCACAGGTCTGTTACTTTGCCAGTGCTGTGTTGTTTTTACCACAGTGGCTTTGTAGTATAGTTTCAAACTGGGGATTGTGATACCCCACTGCCATGTCAAAAAAAGAGTCAAAAAGAGTGTATGAAGAATCAGTGTTCAAAAATATTCATGTGTGATTTGAAATAATAATGTACACATAAAAGAACATCACCAAACTCGAAATTAGGTAAGCACAAAGAAATTCATGTTATAGAAATCATAATAAAGCTTTCAAATTAAAGACAAAGTGAGATCTTTGAAGGCAAGAAAGATGACATACCACATACAAGGGATTCTCAATAAGAATGAAAGTTGTTTGTTCATTGTATTTCATAGAGGCCAGAAAGAAAAAAAAATCACTTTAACACCAAAATAATGTCTATGTAAAGCAAAATTATCCTTCCAAAATAAAATATTAATTAAGACATTCCTAGATAAACAAAAACAGGATTCACTGTTAGCACATCTGTTTTACTAAAAATGTTAAAGGCAGTCTTCAGAGTGAAATAGAAAAACACTAGATAGAAATGTAAGTTCATATGAAGAAATCACGAACACCAATGAAAGTAACTATATACTTAATCTAAAAGGCAGTGTATATATATATTTTGTTTGTAATTATTTTCCCCTATACAACTTTAAAAATAATTTCAAAACCCAATAAGCCTATTTTGTTTTGTGGCACACAATATAGAAAGATTTGACCTGTATGCCAATAACAGTGCAAAGGAGAGGGAGAGGATAAAGATGAACAAAGTGATGCTTTTATGAACAGTCATTTAAGTGCAGTGATCCAAAAAACATTGTTGTAATTTACTGTGGTAACTGGAATCCCAAAGACAGCCACTAAGAAAATAACTTAAGTATCTGTAGCATAATTGAAACCAGATATTTGTACAGTGATGTTTATAGTAGCATGATTTGTAACAGCCAAAAGGTTGAATCAGCCCAAATGATAGAAATGGTAAAGCAACTTGTGGCATATGCATTAACTGAGAACTATTCAATCCTAAAAATAACACTTGAAATAAATGAAGTACCAATATATCCTATTATATGAATGAACCTTGAAGACATTATGTTAAGTCCAAAAAGTCATGCACAAAAGCACAAATATTATGGATTCTTTCTTATATGAGGACAGGGAATAACCAAATTCACAGAAACTGAGAATGGTGGATATCAGAGGTGAAAAACAGAACCAATGAGGAGTTATTTTTAATGATCTAGTGACTTATAGCATGCACTGTCCTACCAAAATTCTAATATTCCCTTTGGGAAATTTGGCCACCATAAAAGTCTGGATAGGAAGCTCAGCCATCTGCACTATATAACACTACCAGATTCTCTTGAAGCTACAGATTGGCTATATCATTTGTTCATCACACATCAAACATATCTATCTCTCAGTTACAAGTTAGTGAAAAATACTATCTCTGAAGCTGGTGACTGACCTGGAAAGGTCAATTTGCAAAGGCAGCAATGGCACCTCCATGGTGCTCAGTGGCTGTGGTGACAATGTTCTTCCGTGATCACTTTCACAGTGAGATTTCAGTCATTACTCTCAGTCATATAACCCAAAACCTGATAAGAGGAATTATCTATAAACTTTTCAAATTCCTTTCTGGATAACACAATCAAAGGATTTATTTCTGTCACTTGTAACTAAAGACCTTGACTAATACCATGAGTGGATGAGGTGTCAGGGGAAGAGAATGGAAGACACATTAAAAAGGACAATGACCAAACATTCACCAGTGGCCTGCTCTTTGCCAGAAACTGTACTACATCATGACAAATCTCTAATTTTATTTAATCACCCAACCTACATTATGGAATAAATGTTCTTCTTTTGAATATGAGGGCATTGAGACTCTGAGAGATTAGGTAACTGGTTCAAAATCATACACTTTGTAGACCAGAATTTGAACCTAAGGTTTCTGTCTCCCCAAACTCACATTATTATCCATAGCAGTGCTTTTAAGGTGTGTTTCATGGTGTCAACTCTACGAGTTGGGGTATGGCAGGCAGAATAAAGCAAGAGAGCACAGACCAGGCTGACTTCAGATTCTGTGGGAGCAGCTCTGACTTATGATATATACAGTGTCCTCCCATCTTGTGGTTTCATTTTCTACAGTTTCTGTTATTTGTGGTCAATTCAGTCCAAAAAATATTAACTAGGCATTTCAGAAATAAGCAGTTCATCAGTTTGCAACTGCACACTATTCTGAGTGATATGATAGAATGTTATCCCTGTCCTTTCTCAGATGTGAATAATCCCTTTGTTCCGCACGTCCATGCTATATATGGTACCTGCCTATGACTTATATAGTATCTGTCTAAGTTACCAAAGCAATTGTTACCAATGCAGCAGGGCTTATAGTCAAGTAACCCTGATTTTGTGTCAGACTTGGCCACATGGTGATGACAGTTTTAGTACAATGTATCACAGTAAAGTTTTCTATTCTATTATTATTGCTGTTAATATCTTACCTATTTAACATGTAAGTTATCATGCTCTTACATATATTCAAAAAGTATATAGAACATTTTGTGTTATTCGCTCTTTCAGGTACCTGCTGTGAGTCATGAAATATCTTCTGAGGATAAGTGAAGACTGTTATAGTGTAATTAAAATTAGGATTTCAAGGCCGGAGATTTAGCTCAGTGGTTCTGGCTGCTTAGCAAGTGAAATGTCCAGTGGGGCTGAGTGGCCTAACAGATAGTGTCTGATTCCGGGGCAAGTCAAAGGTCCTGAGTGCAATTCCCAGTAACCACATACCACAATGCCATGTGTGGTGGCTCGCTCCTTCAATCCAAGCACTCAGAAAGGCAGAGGCAGGAGGATTGCTGTGATCTCAAAGTTTGCCAGCACTACAAAATGAGTTTAGAACCAGCTTGAACTAGAGTGAGACCCGAGACCCTGCCTCAAAAAATAAATTAAAATTAAAATTAAAAAATAAAATTAAGATTTTGGTTTCACAAATAAAAAACATAATTTTTATTTCCTTAATTGTGTTGAAGTTCTCAGAATAAGACCTATAGTCTCTCATGTGCTATGTAAGTGCTTTACCACTGAGCTACACTTGAGAGCCTTTCTAGATGCTTTTACCCATAATGCTCTCTCTAACCTAGAGTTCTCTTTCCTCTTCTCCCTTGTTTGACACATTTTCAGGGTTTCTATTGAATCATGACTTCCTTACCAGATACTCAGATTACATGCTATACATCTGTTGGTCCAAACTTAGTGTGGAGTTTCAAGAAATCAGAGGAGTTGCCAAAAAAGTGACACAGAGCTTCTCATATTTTTCTTGTCTTCCTGACTTGGCTCATAAGGAAATTTCTAAGCTGAACTGGCAAGGAGGGGTGCAGAGAAGATACAGTGCTGGGAAGAGAGCATGATTATGGAGTCAGGCACACCTGTGCTGCCTTTCTGACTTTGTTGTTTTAAGGAAACATTTGGGCAAGTCAACTTGGCCTATTTTTTCCACATTATTGTAAATGCTAATTGGTTATACTGTTTATAAGAATTTCCTTTTGGTAGACTTGTGCATACATATAACATCCTTTAATCATTTCTCCCTGTTATGGTTTGTATCTAGATGTCATCCCAAAGCCTCATGGGTTCATAGGTAGGGCATTTAGGAGGTGGCTGATCTAGGGTGTGTTATACTGGGCCTAAGGGTGTGTAATAATTAAACTGGTTCAGCATAGTTCTGGGTGTGGATAATTGAAACGGCTACCCTCGTTGTGGTAGTATCCAAAAGGCTTATTGCCTAAATGGAATTAAAGAGAAGGGAAGGGCAAGTGATACTGCTTGCTGCTTCCTTCAAGCCCTGCCATGAGCTGTTTCTCCTTTGCCACTCCTCTCTGCTATGTTGCCTTGGCTTGGGAGAATAAGGAAGGCAGAAAAGATGATATAAGTGCTACCTTTTTTTCTGATAAGGATTTTTACTTGCCTGATAAGCTGAATCTAGGGCAGAAACTAATATTTGTTGAACACTTCGTATATACAAGGCACTATTTTGGCACTTCATGTGACACTTACGATTCTTTCCCAGAAGGGCAGTTACTCAAACAAATGCTACCTCTACACCAAGTGTTCATTTTGTATCATCTTTACTGCCTTCCTTACTCTCCCACCAATTCTTGCATTCTCACTATTCTGTGAAATAATAGTTCGTTTATGCAGGTTCCTAACAGGACAAAATTCTGCTACAAACCCACTGAAAATGACTTTAAAATTCTCTAAGCTCAGGTTGCCATCAAATATGAGTCACCTCTTACCTTTACTTGAATGCCTCAGGTGATTGGCAGCTCACCTCCCACCGAAGCAGACATTCCAATCCTTGGAATAGCTTGAGTTACTGTACTGTCATCTAAAGCAAAAACCAAGATGTTAGCACACGTGATCTACCTGCTGACAAATATTTCTGAGTCATCTTTGCTCAAATGAACTTACACAGACTGAAAATGCAGTATATACTTAAAACTGGTTCAAACAAGAAAAAGGGGCAGAAAATCTGTTTAACAAGGAATTGAAAGTATGCCAAAGAGACACAGGAAATAAGAGAAACCTTGGAACCTGTAGGAGGTCTGGTGGCCTGAGCTTTAAAAGAATAGGACTGGAAAACAATTGTGTATACACATATCCACATTATCACCTGAAAGCAGGGTTGAAAAAAAGACAGCAAAAGTTGTCTGTGAAAGGTAAGAGTCCAACTTCGAGGCTGCCCCTATAGATGCCACAGCACTCGTGACTGATCGACCAGCTCCCCAGTGCTGTGCATGACCAAATGCTCTGCCTGTGAACTCCAAAGTGCATTTGACTCAGCCCTAGTGCAGCAGCATGACATAGCACTTGAAATTCACCGAGATGACTTGTGCTGGAAAAGAAAGCTCAGTCTTCTCTATGCTTAGAGTGTGCTCAAAGCCTACATCTGAACCACATGTGATCTGAGTACCCAAGGCCTCAGATGCACCAAAAATACTGCATTGTCTCTGAAAGGAAAACTTCCCAGATGGCTGGGTCCGAGGACAGGAACTATTAGATTTGATGATCCTCAACCTGAACTTCTCTCTTCTTTGGTTTAATGCCTTTATATGCCATAGTCAGCACTATCCTAGAGAAAACTGAATCCATTTTTTCTTGGGGTTAGCCATACTAAGAATTGCAGCTTGGTTTCCTATGCATTGTTTTGCTCTACCAAAGCTATCCTCATGGTGGTACTTGTTGGAGCAGCCCAACCTTTTCTCTGGAAGCACTGGGAGTATAAACACTCTGTATGAACCACATGTGGTTCAAAAGTGCTTATGATAGCATTCTCAAGTTAAAAAAAGTCAATACAGCTGCATTAAATATTGATGTCAGAATCTTCCTGCTACTCTGTGGATAAGTGAGCTTCTGAAAAGACTGTGAATTATATTATTGTTGCTTAAAGTCAAGGTAACGACAAATACTAGATGATGTTCATTCAAACACAAGAGTACAATGCAGATGTGTTTTGTGTACTTGCATAGTGTATACTCTTGACTTCTTCACTAAAATGGATATAATCTCTGTAAAAGCAGTACCAACTTTCTGCGAGCTTGTTTAGATCTTAAATGAACTACAGAAGTATTCCATTTCCAATTGTACATCTTTATCACAAATTCTAACTGCACAGGGTCAGATTTTATGCATGCTGAAAAAACAGAACACTATTTTGTCATTTTAAAATAAGTCATTTTTCTGCTTTTGGAGTTATCTTATAACAGAAATCATTAACTATGAATTACTTGTACTTCCTCTGTATGAAAACATACTTGTTTGTGAAAGAATTATTTTCCCAACTCTATGTACCTAAGCCTCAGCTCTGTTATGACTTGCTGTGTGATATCAGGGAAATCATTTTACCTTCTAGTGAGAAGTTCCTCTTTCTTTTATAAGGAATGGGAAGAATGTCAACTGTAGAATTTCCTAAAAGTCCAAATGGGATACAATTTACAAAGCACCCTCCATCTAACTAATGGAAAGTGGGGAATGCCCAACAATACTAGATATTTTCACTTCTGTGCATTTTACACATATGTGTTTTATTAAATAAGTCAGGTCGCTACACAATATAGCTACTACCTTCAGGCACTGATGGATCTGGAAACAGCTCTTTGTGGTTTCCATATGCTTTGTTTTCTTCTTCTAAAAGATTTATTTTTAGCTGAATAATACTCACAGAGATCCACAAATTCCTTTGATTAAGGGTTGTTTGTTTTCCCCTCATCTATATTTGATGTAGTTTATTTCTGGACTTACACTTAAATATTGTGAGATGTCATTCTGTTTTATTTTGTTTTAGCTTTTAGACAAAGGATTCTGGTTCGTATTTCAAGGGCTGTTTTTAACGTACTAGTAGGAAGTCCACTTTACTACAAGCCATTTATTTATTTTTTTGTTTCAATTTAGGCCTTACTATTAAAATCACAGTGTGAAATGAGGGAATGCATTGTTCAGAGAATGTTGTCTTAGTGCTAGAAGCAAGAAAACTTACTGACGTCAAGATGTTAGAGCATGCACTATGAACTTCCATCTAATCTCTACTTCGTTTACAGAAAAGAGATGGGAACCAGGGCAAAAATGATGATAGTGGTGTTATTTGGACTATAATGCCATCAAAGAGAAAGAACTCAACTGCTGCAGTGAAGGAGGAGAAATTCAGTGTGGCTGAAGAGTAGGAGCTGCAAGCCTGGAAAGGAAAAAGATGGCAAAGGGGATACATACTAGGTGGAATAATCCAGTCTCTACATACTGTTGACATTATAATCTGCAGCACTTTCAACCACAACATTGGAGATTCTAGAAGGAATCAGTGAATGATGAATGGCCCTGACCCACTTTGCACACTCTTCTGCATGTAAACGGGGCAAAGCAAGTCCAGGAAAAGGAAGAAGGCCTGAGGTCTGCTCTCAGTTCTGCCACTCACCAGCTATGGGATCAAGACTAATCCTTTGTCCACTGTGGCCTGGATTGCTCTACTTATAAAATGATAAGTTTGAGTTAGTTAGTCTTTTTGGGACTCCAAATTTATTATCATTCTGTTTTTATGTTTTCAGAAGATAATGACACAGAGATGAAAAGTAGGTTGTTCATTGTTATCATTGTTTTCAGTTTTTATTTTTATTAGTACATATCTACATTACACGATAATTATATTCCTTGTGGGGAGTTGGTACATGTACATAAGTTATCTAAATTCCATTTTTCAAACCTTTTCCCTCTTGTCTCTCCCTATCCAGGAAAACAGAGGCACTTTGAGATCATAATGTTAAATGAAATAATCAGGCACACATGTTTAAGTACTACATTGTTTGCCTTGTATGAGAAGTCCAAAATATAAAGAACAAAAATTTTTTAAGTTATTTATTTTTGTCCCTTCCTCTCAGAGTGAAGGCCAGTTTCTTTCTATATAGGAACCTCAGGCAAACACTACTTAAATAGAATCCAATAAACAACTAAATGTGAAAGCTTCCAACCACCACTTTGATTTCTAAATAAATTATGACCATGGTGGACTATCTTATTCCTGTAGAGTTCTGATTTCCGTACATCCACCCAAATCAAGTTTAAGTACTTGAGCTTGAAAATATATTAGAAATACTTATCTGTGGGCAAAGGGATGTTTTGACTGCCTTTTGTTTTGCAAGATCTGTCTTGGGCACAGTTTCAGTGCACAGCCACAGCACCAGGGCTTGCTGGGACTTCGATCACACAGGTGCTGCAGCCCCTCCCACTGACTTCAGTACTCCTCTAAAGAGCTGGGCAAATGTACCAGTGTGAAAGTTTCCATCAAACCCTGACCTCTCTATTGGAATTGTATTTTCAAAGCTCACTTAAGACCACAGGGGTTTCTGTGCTTAGTGTAAGCAAGCAAATTCCAAGTAAACAGTTTCACCCCCAGCCTTCATCTCCCTTTCAAGTTCCTGGTTTTGCTCTCTGCTCGGGAACTGCTCACTCATTTGGGTTGGAGGGCCTCCTCCTTCTAGGCCAAAACCTTTTGCTTTAGTTAGGTATAGTCAGGAGCTGCAGAGAATGCATGAATCACATTGCGTGCCATGTCCACAATGTTGTTTGAAGTTGCTAACTAGCCCTTTGTTGAACATGCTAAATGTACATACAGTGAAAAAATCTTTCCTTCTTAGTTCTCCCTCCAGGCTGACCTGAAGCAATGGAGTGACAGAGCTAACAAAGGGCAGCTGTAGCAGCACTTAGACAAAGAGCTTTTATCTCATCTTAGTCCTAGTTGTATGGTTTTTAATCCTAACATCTGAATTCTGAAAGTCCATCACAGACTCACTGGGACAAGGTTAATTCTTATTTTAAGTCAGGGGAAAGCAAAGAGAAAAATTGATGGTAAAAAGGAAAAAAATGGAAACACAGCTTATATATATGGAGAGGTGAGGTGGTTGAAAGGCAGGCAGGGGAATGGGAAAAATTAAGAACCAAGACACATTATGTACAAGTATAAATTCTCATTGAGGAATGTTATCATAATGTGTTCCTAAAATGTACCAATAAACTCAATAAAGAGGAAAAATAAAATATACCAATAAACTCACATTTTTAAAATGAAGTTTTCTGCACACTTTATACTTCTGTGGAGCCCATGGAGCAGTAGTCCTTGGGGTACTTATTCTGCTACAAGAAGAAGTCATAGAGTACAGTCCAAAATGGCGAGTCCAGAGTCAAACAGACTTAAGATTTACAGCAAAACCATCCTTTACTAAAACTGTGGATAAGTTATTGATCTTCTCTGCATCTAATTTTCCTCATCTTTAAAATGCAAAGATGGGCTAGGATTTAGCTCAAGTGGTAGCACACCTACCTTGGAAGCACAAGAGCCCAAGTTCTATCCCCAGGAGTGAAAAAAAAAAAAAAGAGGAAATTAAAATGCAGGGAACCTCAAAGGATTATCAGCAAATTTCAATACAAAAACACTTGTGAGAATGCCTGACATACTTTGGCTTCACAAAGGACAGCTGATTCTAATAATGAGTAGGCGAAAGTGAAAAAGTTCACAGCACTGAGACACTGAGTAGCTTACTAATGTGTACTCTTGTCCTTGATTTGAGTACAGCAAAACTTGTGTTTCCTGGGCTGCAATCTTCTGGTCTGTAAAATAATATGATGGTAATAGCAGTAATATCTTAAGGTTTTTTGACAGTTCATAGAGATAGTGAGTACACAATGTCCGATCCACCAGAGTAGCTGCTATTATTGAATCGGGCCTATAGATATTGCATAGATGGAGGGAGAAAAATAAGAACCAAGAAGTCCCAAAGGCCTGATCTACCTCACCCTTCCCCTGAGATGGTGACATTATAAAAATACCAATATGATTACAGAAACAAAGCAACTTTCTTTTGGGGGGACTTTTCAAAGTTGAATTAAGACAGAAAGTTTGAAAAAAAATTATTTGTCTCCCTGCCTCTTCAATTTGCTCTGAGTTGGACAGCTTTCTCAAAAGAATAGTGACTCACCTTGAGTGCCTCTCTGGCACTCTAGGGCTTCTCACCCAGAAACTCACAACTAGGGTGGCCACAACAACACTTAACATGTTGTCTCATCAGTCTTGTTAATGGCAATGACAGGAACCACTTCACGAGGACTTGCATTGGAGAACCAACCTCTACTTCTAGAGGCTGTGTTTTGAGGCTATAAACATCAGCAGAGTCCCCACTGTGTCTAAGCTTTGGTGCCTGGATCAGAGTATGCACTCAAATACTTGTTGATGGGTTGAGTTGAAGGGTTACCAAGGTTAGCAAAACACTCTCTACCTTTGAGGTACTGACATCAACTTGGGAAAACTGACTCATCTAACCTACTGTGCAACCAGAGTGATTGTAATAAAGGCTCTGCAAGAAGTAGTGTCCTACACGGAATCTAAAACACTTAAATCCGTAAAGGTTAAGAATACACCAGTGGTTAGGAGGCTGCAGAGTGTAGGGAACAAGGAGGAGTGGGAGAGGTTGGTGAGTACATATCATGTTGCAGTTAGATAGGAGCAGGAGATTCTGGTGTGTTACTACACAGTTGTGCAACTACAGTTAGCAATAATTACTGCATATTTCAAATACATGAAAAATTTCTTAATATTTTCACTATAAAGAGATGATATGTATTTGAGAAGATATTCTTACCCTGTTATAACAACACATAATGAACATAAGTATTGAAACATCACATGATACCTCATAAATGTGTACCATTACTATGTGCCAATTAAAAGATTTTAGGAAGCTACAGAATAAAGTTGGTAATAATTTCAACTGAAGACATACCCAAAAGCTGCTATGAGAAGAAAGCACTTGAGAATGTATTCTTGGGGATAATGGACCTTTTGACAGTCGAGCAAAAGGACATTTCAGTCACAGACAGTAGAGAAATCACAAGGATGTCACAAAAAGCAGGTCTCCTTATTTGCAAGTTATAAATGTTATATGTGTTTGTGTGTTTGTGAGTGTACACATTCTTGTCCACATACATGTATGTGCTGAGCTCAGTACATGGAAACCATGATGGCCATACACATAATTTTCATACGCTTCTTTGAGGGAAGGGGATATAGGGATATGGGGAAGATTTAGAGGAAGGAGATGATGGAACCGATTCAATAATTCAAGTGTGATTATGAAAGACACTTCGAAATGATGGAGTCACAGGTTTTCCTACATCATTAAGGCTGCTAAGGTCAACAGAAACAAAGAGAAAACCATGAAAGTTTGTTCTAATGAAAAAATAATCTGATCAGAACAACTCTGAGGAGAATGTAATTGACAAATACTAGGAGCTGGGCTCCCAGGCTGGCGGCCAATAGCTAACTTTGCAACATCCTCATCATCCTGTTTATCTGATTTCCCTTTGTTTGACCCTAGCTGTCACCATCAGGATTGGTGGTTGCTGCAGAAGAAGTCATTGCCGGCAGGTGTCCGCCAGACACAAGGATTCCAGCTTCTTTGGCCTATGTTTCAAAGAAAGAACTGTTGTTCAGAATCCCCCAAAGGGAATGTATTGCTAATGAAAGAAACAACACTGATATGAACTTCACAGAGCACAGTTTTTGCCAGGCATTACTAGATTTTGACACTTACAAAATAGTTTTAGGGTTAAATAAGTTTGAGAAGTTATCAGCTGACAAAAGTTAAATTAATATCTTTACTGCAGGAATTCTCAGAGACTTCTTGGGCTAATGAGCAGTATGACCTTCCAAGAAGAAGGAGGCGAATTCCCAGTGTTTTCCACACTTTTTTGACCTTGGAATCCTTTGTTTGTGGTTGGTTAGTTTTTTGAAGTGACAAGAAAATTTTACATATTTATGGTGTCCAATCTGATGCTCTGAGACATATATTGCTTTGAAATGATCACATCAAATCAACATATCAGTCATCTCCTAATACTGAAGGTTTTTGTAGTGAGGCATTTAGTAACTAGTCTTAAAGTTTTTTAAATATGTCAAATATCATTATTATTATCTATAGCCAGCATGTTGAACAATAAATCTCCAAAGTTTCTTCCTCTTACTCACTGAAACTTTGATCAGCATTTCCCTGTTCCCCCAAATCTCAGCTCGCAGTAACCATTGTCCCACTCTCTCTTTCCATGAATGACATTATGAAGTACTTGACTTTCTTGCCTGGCTTATTTCACTTACATAATGCCTTCCAGGTTAATCCATGTTGTTGAAAATGACAGAATTCTCCTGCTTTTAACGCTGTGTGTGTGTGTGTGTGTGTGTGTGTGTGTGTGTGTGTGTTTCTTTGTCTGATTTTCCATTAACAAATACTTAGGTAGATTCTACATTTTAGCTATTGTGACTATTGCTGCAATAAACATGGAGCTCAGATATCTCATACACATACTGACCTCATTTCCTTTGGATATATACCCAGAATTGGAATTTCTGGCTCATATGGTAAGAATTCCTTGTCATTGGATCAGTATATGGGCTGAATCCACATTAGAAGATGCTGTTTGAGAGAACAGGGTTAAATTTAAAACAGCATTTTGGATTTGGATCTTAAAGATCAGTGATGACAGCATTCTGATATAGGACAATCTCTCCCCACATGGTCACTGCCTCTTTCATAGAGCATGTCAATCAGAATAGCTTTCTTTTGCACTCATTTCAATGCATATGTTTTGCAGACTAACTTTATGTCTTTTCATACACAAGCATGTTGTCTCCCCTATAGTCCTAAGTCCAGTCTTCTTGCCTGATACATTACAATGATCTCTAAACAGGTTCTTATGCCCATATTGTCCTCTCTTTCCAATTCATTTTTATGATTTCTAAAGCATCTGTCGGATTCTGTTGTTACTCTGCCAGGGTTACAATGACTTTCTTTAAAAAGTACTGGATTGTAGGGTGGGTGGGGAAGTGGGAAAAAATGAGAATCAAGTCATGTCATATACTGGTACAAATTCTCAATATTGAGTAGGATCATGATATGTATTTAAAATGTACCCAGAAAAGCACTTAATGAAAAATTCTTCTTTGTAACATTCAAGGCCCATCCAACTCAGGGAAAAATCTACCTTGCCTACTTTCCTGTTGCAGTTTAATTCAACTGACAGCCTGATTGGCTTGGAAGCCACCCAGCTAACTAGTAAAGCACACTTTTGGGTGTGTGTAAGTAGGTCATGGAGACATGACCTTGGGATCTATATTTGGCCCATGTCCTCTTCCTCTGTGGAAATGCCTCCTGATTTGCTCCTCAGCTTCCATGAGCCAAACAGCTTCAATACGCCTTTCCAGTATGATAACTCTGCCTAGTAGCCAGCTAATCATGGATTGACCCCTCCAAAGCCATGAACCAAAGTAAACCTTTCTTCAAACTGTGATTATCAAGTGTTTTGTACCAGTGACAGAAAAACTGACTTAAGCACTCATCTTCCAACTTGCAAGATTGTCATGATGGACTCAAACTAGTTCACTTACTAATCTCCATTCTTGTGATCTTCCATAGTTGTTCTAAATCTATTCATTACTCAAGAAGACTCAGCTGAAAAACTTCCTTTTCCATGAAAAGTTCTCATGATCATTACCAATGAAAAGGGTGATTCTCTTATTTGTTCTGAAGCATACTATTTTACTAAAGAAACAAGAGAGTTAGTGCATCT
The DNA here is from genome assembly GCA_004026965.1 of Petromus typicus. Taxonomy (NCBI): domain Eukaryota; kingdom Metazoa; phylum Chordata; class Mammalia; order Rodentia; family Petromuridae; genus Petromus; species Petromus typicus. The sequence goes on along the minus strand of PVIR01004484.1, from coordinate 31,708 downwards.
TACTGTTCCTTATATACATGTTCAGATCATGACCTCATCACTTACTAGCTGTGTAAGTTTGGGCAAGCCACTTAGTTTCTCTTAGTCTCAATCGTCTTATCTGAAAAATGGAACAACAACCAACAGCACTGTTGTAAGGATTAAATGAAAATATATGTGAAGAAACTGGCTAGCCTTGCAATGTGTCACTTTCCTACATAACATATAAGCTTCTTAAGAAGAAAAGAAACTAACCTGATTCTTTCATACATCCAAAGGGATCTGGCAGCCACTTATGCTTATTGAATGGATTACTGATAGCTGATCAGGCTACATCTCTGTCACTGTATTCTCTTGTGAACCCAGGGTGAAGTAACCCTACTGGGTCAAGAGCATCATTTTTCTCCACCCATGGCTCACCACTCCTCTTCAGTTTTAAGCACAAGTGCTTGAAATTTAAAGAATATAGTTGAGTCTAATTAAGAACAACTCAACAAACAGAAAAACAAATCATTAAAATACAAATGAAGCCTCATTTTTCCAGAGTGTCAATCCTAAGTCATCCCAGAATCAATCAAAATGTCTTTTGCATCCAGCTATCTATGCCCTTTTTTGCCACTGTGACTGATTTATTTTCGAAGAAAACAATTTTACTTCCATTGATAAACTGATCAAGACTGCTACCTACTCACTATCAGGCTGAAGTGCCAAGCTTGTGGCAGCCTTCCCATACAGACTGAAACCTAGCAGCTTTCTCCAGTGAAGCTAGTGAGCATTCCTTGGGATGGTGATGGTGATGGAGATGGAGGTCAGAGGTCATCTCTTTTGATACACTGAAAAAATGGACTTTTGCTCCTGGTGAGATATACAGAGAGGTGCTTAAATTAATAAAATCAGAGTCTAGTCACAATGCTAAAGACTCCTCCGTGCTTGTTTTTCTTTTGGTGGTGGCCAGGAGGCTGCATGCAACTTGAATGTCAGGCAAACAATGATTAATTTTTAGAATGAAAGTGAACCAAAGATTGCCAGAATATGCCTATACTGAATTATTTTTATTGTTTATCTGAAATTCATATTTAAGCTTTCTTCTCTCTTTTCTCTTTATTGCAATATTGGTAGTTAAACCTAGGGCTTTAACACAGAGTTGTATTCAGAGCTCTCTCTTTCTTGTTTATTTTGAGACAGTCTCCCTATGTTGCTAAGTTTCTCAGGCCAGGTTCATATTTCCATCCACTTCCCTCAGTGTCCTTTGTCATCGTAAGCATGTGTCATCACTCTCAGATGTATTTTATTTTCCAATTGGAAAGCATACACCAGTGCCCTCTTCCGCACCCTCTATCCCTACGGCACCCAGCTCTATATACTTGGCATTGAGGACAGTTATAAGACTTGAGATATCTTGATCTACACTTTTGTTTGGAGTTTTCTGAATGAGAGGTACTAAAATAAGACACAAAGATGGAAGGGAGCAGAAGCCATCCACTTATCCCTTCTCTTCATGGTTCTAGTAGTCATTGCACTTATCGCTGACCACAAATCTTGCCTGTCTGTCTTCCAGAGCACCAAGAACTCTCCAGGTTCTGTATTCTGTTTCTTGGACTTTCCCTATAGACTGAGGGATAAAAAGATTTTCCAAGAATGTAGGTTCCTAGGGTTTTAGCATCCTAAGACATTTTCCTAATCTTGACCATAATTCTATAACAAATCTCTTCATTCACTGATGTTTGACTTTGAAATGCATGTGTCACTTGTGCTCCAGCTGATATTTCTTCAAATGGAATGTGACAAACTTTCACAATAGAAATATACCTGTCATTGTGGGTCTATCCATTACAAAACCCACAGACTCACGCCAGATAAATTCTTGGTGTAAGTAAAATTTCACCTTAACTTCAGGAAAAGCTTCACTGAAGAAAATTACTGCTACTGTGAGCAATGACCACAGCTCCGTGATCCAGAGGCACTTCGGGGATCCCAAGATCAATGATGTTTAGGTGTATCACTGGCAGCCGGCTCCTTAATAGCTGCTGGCTGCTGCACGAAGCATTCTGATAGCGAAGGAAAATGCTTCCCCAGACATGTCTGAGCACAAAACATTTTAGAAGCCTGCAGGTCTGTAAGACACACTGGGCAGCATCAAGGAAGAAGGTACTGAGCCCTCCTGATGCCTTTAGAAACCCCCTTCCTTCCTGCAGAAGAAGCAAATCTCCCCATGATGCTCAGCACAGTGGCACGTGATTGTAACCCCAGCTACTTGAGAAGTTGAGGCAGAAGGATAGTGAGTTCAATGTAGTGTTGGACAACTTAGTAAGATCTTGTCTCAAAGTAGTATTTCTCAAAATGTCGACGGGAAACTGTGGATATAGCTCAGCTTTAGGGTACTTCTGGGTATGAGCCCCATTACCAGAAAAAAATCCATGAAATACCAAGTCCAAGTTAACTAAAATTTTCATTTAAAAATTTCTCTCACTAAGTTTTACTCAGATTTCTCAGTAGTACCTGCAGCCACATTAGAAGTACGTATTCACTCCTTCCTTCATTTGCATGTGCTGGCATGCATTCCTATACTGAACATATGTTGAGCATCTAATATGTGTCAATCACCTAAATGCTATAGTAAGAGCAAAATTATGACCTGGTCATTAAGTAGTTTATATTTCAGTGGACACACAGATATGTACACAAAACCAGGCAAAAGGATGTCCTCTGTCTGCTGATTGCTCTCTCTAGAGGGAATAACAGCACAAAGGTGAAAGCACATTTCAGAGCAAACTGTCCTTGAGGTTAGTTTGGGAAACTGAACACAAATTCATATGACAGGCTCTCTATGAAGAGGCAGCAGCATGAACAAAGACATAGTGCCTACTATAGCAAAGAAGGCTCTGGGGTTTGCAAACATTATGGTATGCAGTGCATTATAGGAAGAGTGTCATGGAGAAGTAGTCAATAGAGCCCCATCTTGAAGGTTACCATGTGCCATATTAAAGATTTTGAACTTGAAATAATAATAATAATGATAGAAACCATTACTATGGTTCTCAATATGTACCAGTCACTACTTTGAATGCCTGTATAGAGTAGACTCAAAATAAAGCTAAGGGTAACTGATATGTTTTCCACCTTACAAACACGGCAACTGAAACAGAAGTTAGAGAACTTGTACAAATTCACATTTCAAAGTTAATATTTACCATTATATTCTAATATACACCAAGCATTGGGGAGATAATAACAAAGAAAATCAGATATTTGCCCTCGAGATTCTACAGGAAAGTGACTCAAATATGTGGATTTATAAGACAAGGTGATTACAAATCCTTTTCTTTTGGACCCTCTCCTATGTTAAAGAAGTCTCTGTCCTAGTGACAGACTGTCAGCAATGTCATGCTTGTTGATAAGACTTCTGACAGCTCTCTCCTCTGTTCACTATTTGCACCTTCACTTGGAACAGAAGACTTTGCCTCTATTCTGTGGTGTATCTGCCCAGCAGATTCCCTTCCCATGTTGTGTCAGTGGGTGTCACATTGCTGACTGTCCATGCTGCAGACCCAAACTGGGTCCATAGGCTCTTCCCTCTGGCCCTGGGCCACAGGCTGGTCAATGGTCTCATTGCCTATGAGAAAGAGACTTGGACATTTTCCGTGAAACAATGAATTCTACAAGAACTCCTGTTACCATAGCAACAAGGATAAGCTGGCAGCTGTCTTCTAATCCCTGGCTGGTGAACATGGCATTGAGAGAGGAAAACAGACCTCTGGAGCAGGTGTCGCCCTTCTTACCCAAGTTGGATGAGGAGAGAAAATCTGGTTGCTCTGTGCTGATGGAGCTAAAGGATCCTTAGCTCTGGCCCTTCTAACTGCCTCTACTAGTGTACACAGTTTCAACCCTTTATGGACACATGCAGTGAGTTTTGGACAGAGGGGAGAACTGGACGAGTAATTTATACTTTACTGAACAAGTCAAAAGATATATTGTAATTAATAGCTAATAATTACCTTGCACTAAGCATTTTATACATTTTATCACTTGTATTTAATCCTCAAATATTCTGAAAACTAGATATTGTAATTATCTTAATTTTACACGTACAGAAATTGAAGATCAGAAAGAATAGATAATATGCTTTAAAATGTAGCTAAAATAGAGCAGAACAAGGCTCAAATCCTAATCTGACTCCAAAGCCCACGCTCTGAATGATTCTTGTGTGCTGTACAATTTCATAATTTCTTCTAGGAGCACTCACAGAAGTTTTGGTCAGTTTGTGAGTTATTTGATAAAACTTCCTAGGAAAATATAGCTGATAAGTGGAAAAATCATGCTATATGTTTGGTATGGTGGGTATTGCGTAACACTGTGCAGAACAGGTCACCTGGGGCATAAGGGCCTAATGTAACTGATTCTGGCAAATTACCAAGCCAGCCGGCACCAGAAGAAGCACAGTACTTAATCCTGATTTAAACTGCATCTACTTCCAGAACTGTGCCAATATGTTGCGTGCCAGTCACATTGAAATGGCCAAACTAATGGATCCTGAGGAAATGCCCTGGTTGGTGGCCCAGTTCAGCTCAGGAAAGAGTAGATGGACACTTGTGCCTCAGAGAGATATCGGTCAACCATTTGTCCTTGTTCAGTGCCTCTCAAGGGAATGTTTACAGTATCCCAGGAAACTGTGCTCCACTACACACAGTGCCTGACTTATGTTGACTTGATATTTTGCCCATTTTATAAGAGTGTACAAGAGGTAGAGATTCAATGTATATGACACTTGGGATTTGGAATTTTTATATCTTCCCAGCCTAGTGCTACACAGTGCCATCCTATCTTATAATTCTAGGCAGCTGCTGTCTCTAGGTCACGACGAAATTAAGCAAATAACACTCTACAGGATATGGGGGTTTTCAGATTTTTTGATACACACGCAGTAACACCTCAATCCATGAAGACTTTTGTTTGTAAACAATTCAGTTGGTAAATAAAAGCATTTGGCAAAATTTTGCTTCCTTTCACAAACTCTGCATCATGTGACAAACACGACCACAGCCATCTTCACCCGTGAACACAAACACAGCCATCACTGTCAAAATCATAAAACAAATTGTTTACAAATTGAGGTACTACTATATTTAACAAGTTACAGAAGATATTCAAAACTTTATTGTAATAAAGGCCCTATGTTAATTGGTATTGCCCAACTGAAGCTGAAGAAAATTTTATGAGCACATTCAAATAACTTAGGTGAAGCTATGCTGTTCAGTGGATTATATCTATTAAACCCATTTTCAACTTGCAGTAGGTTTAACAAAGCATCATCCCATCATCTGTTGATAAGCATCGGCATGTTATCCACAAGGGTGCATTGACTACCCAGTACCCACTCCCATTCCTACATTTTGAGACTATACATTGTTAACTTTGGTGGAAGACAGGACTTTATGTCTCATAAAGGAATCTAAAAAAGTAAAATACTTCCTTTTACTATGAGGGAGTTAAGTCATGGGCATGTGACTTTTGTTAGACCAATCAGTTTTCTCAAACTCAAAGTCAAAGGGCATAGACAATCAGGCTTATTTTGAAACAACTTGACCTGTAGATGGGAGCAATCTACCTGGATTCAACAGCAGCAAGATCACCACCTTAACTACATGGATCCTAGAGTAAATGGTTAGAATACACAGACATTCGGGCCTTAGCAGCTTTGAAAAATCACAGCTCCCCCCAAACCTTTGTCTCTAAAGTTACAATCAAAAAATGAGCTGAGCCTACCCAGCAAATGCAATGTCCTGAGTTCAATCCCTGTTACCGCAAAGGGGGACAGAGCATTAGTTAAGATTAAGATTTCATTAGCAGAGAAGTTGTTAGTGATAATAAAGACAAATGGTGATTATATAAGTAGCTAAAATAAAAACAAAACTAAAGATTATCCACAATGAAAGATATGGGTATGTCTGATGGACTGTCAGAATAGGTAATGCAGCCTGAGATGATATAACACATAGGACAATTAAAAAGTCTGGAGAACTTGAAAGATTATGCTAAATAGACTAGGAAGTTAGTTTCTAATACAAAGAGGAATAAGGAGCTGTAAATCCATATGAGTGTGAGTGTGTGTGTGTGTGTGTGTGTGTGTGTGTGTGTGTGTGCCTATAAGGGGAGATTTTTGTGTAACACTAAAAAAAATTAGTCAAGATTCATCTACGAAAAGATTTTTCTCTTTTTTAATTTGGTAGGGCTACATAGCAAAATAGCACAAATTGGAAAACCTAAACAACTGAGATTTATTGTACCAGAGTGTGGAAGTCTAAAATCCAAGCTAACAAGTTAACAAGGTTGGTTCCTGCTATGGGCAGTGAGATAAAGATCTGTTTTGGGTCTTTGTTTTTGGCTTGTAGAGGGCCATCTTCTTCTTCTGATGTCTCCTTATACTATCTTTTCTCTGTGTCTATCTATCTGAATTTCTCCTTTGTATAAGGACAACTGTCACTTGGGATTAGAGATCATCCTTCTGATCTAATTTTAACTTGATTATCTCCAGAAAGATGCTATATTTCAGGTGCTAGAGGTAAGGATTTCAGTGCATCATTTATATTATCTCTCTCTTCCCTTCGTTTTCATGAGGGGCGTTTTCCTCTCCAGCCTTTCCTTTCAGTGAAGTGATGCTGAAACACACTAAGCTTGTTAGAATCACCCTGGAAACCTTTTAAAATCTATATGGTCAGGTCACATAACAGGTCATTTAAACTAAAATCTCTAGAGAAGGCACACTGATATTTGTTGATTGCTTATCTTGAAAATTTTTTTTTTTTTTTTTTTTTTTTTAGGTTTTTGGAGACATGGTCTCGCTTTTTGTCTCAGCCTCAAACTCACATCACAATCCTCCTGCCTCTGCCTCCCGAGTGCTGGGATTACAGGCGTGAGCCACCACGCCCGGCACTGTGGTATGTGGTACTGGTTGCTGCTGGGTGTGGGTCTCCACACCCAGTATTGTTATGTGGTTACCGGGGAATCGAACCCGGGTCCTTGCGCTTGCGAGACAGGCGCCGGAACC
>PVIR01004484.1:0-18271 GCA_004026965.1 Petromus typicus | reverse complement strand
AGTCCTAGGATTGTGTGTTATATATTGTGAAATAGAAAATGCTAAATGTAAAATAGGAAGAAGGAGGAAAATGTTGAGATTGTAACAAAAAAGTAAGGAAACAAATTTTATGTATATGGGGGGGGCAGTAGGGTGGGTAGGGCTATGGGAAAAAATGAGAATTAAGTTGTGTCTTATACTGATACAAATCCCCATTATGGAGTGCAATCACAATTTGTATATGTAATGTACCAATAAAGATTTTAAAATTTTTAAAAAAGAAAAGAAAAGAAAATGTGATTCTTTTCTAGAATGGAGTATTACTCTGCCATAAAAATGGTAAGATTGAGTCATTCATATGCAAATGAATGTACCTTGAGGACACCCTCATAAGTGAAATAAGCAGGTCACAGATGTGGAAATATCGTATCTTTTCTCTGGTATGAGAAAATGAAGATGTAATTGAGTTCTGGTATATATAGTAGATATTGTGAAATAGAAAATATTTAAAATGGAACAGTTACAGGGGTAAATGACAAGGGGAAAATGAATGTGATAGTAATTTTAAAAAGGAAAAAAAGCTTATGTACATAGGTGATGAGGGGTTGCAGGGTGACTGGGTGAAGGAGAAGAAATGAAAATCAAGTTGTGTCATATTATGGTACAACATCGCAATGATAATGTGTATTCATAATATACCAATAAAGATTTGACTTTTTAAAAATTAATTAAAAATAGTGGGGACAGAATGTGCTCCACAATCTCTCCCTAATCTAGCATTTACTGTGGTCTATGACTCTATAAGGAATTTAGAATCATTGAAATTCCCAAGTCAAATCAGTAGGTCCAAAAGTAGTGACTACAACAAGAAAATTTGAGAGGCTACTGTAGTTGAAAATATTCAAGGATTAGAGAAATTGTTTGAAAGTCATGTCTGAGGAAAAACCATGAACCATCCTGGAAATCTATTGGGACTCAGCAATCTTTCAGGAAGTAGAGTAAAAAGTTGGTACAAGAAAGCCATGAAAGGTGTAAATACTCTGAAGGCCTGTGTTTATGTAACAGTAATCAAGACTGAACAAGCATGAAGCAGGCTTATTAGAATAAAGGAAGTGCATCAGGTGTAATAATAACCTTCTACAAGTACTTTGGCATTGATCTCTTGTTTGTGGTAAGAACATTTGGATGAGGTTTAGCATATATGTAATGTACCAATAAAGATTTAAAAAAAAAAGAATTTATAACTCCTCCATACAAAACATATTCCCAGGCCTGGGATTTAGCTCAATGATTCCAGCGCCTGTCTTGCAAGCACAAGGGTCAGGGTTCCATCCCTCTTAACCACATACAATACTGGGCTTGGAGACTCACACCCAGCAGCAATCAGTATCACATACCATAGTGCCGGGCGTGGTGGCTCACGCCTGTAATCCCAACACTCCGGAGGCAGTGGAAGAAGGATTGCTGTGATGTGAGTTGGAGGCTGAGCTCAGGGCCAGCCTGAACTACAGTGAGACCTTGTCTCAAAAAAGAAAAAAAAAATATTCCCATTTGTAGGTTGGCAAAAAAGGACCTATGGAACCAGTCGTCACTCTGCCTTAGCTTGTGTCTAGATGTCCCCCAAAGACTCATGCTGTCATAAGAGGGTACTTCAGAGGTGCCTGAATCTGGAGTGTGATGCTGGGGTTATGGTGCATGAGTACTAAATTAGTCTGCTGATTAGATAAGCATAGTTCTGGGAATGGATAACAGAAAGGCCCACCCAAAAAGCAAGTAGCCTGGAAGGAACCAAAGGGAGAAACAGGCTGCTGCTGCTTTCCTGCCTTCTGCCTGCCACACCAAGAACTGCTTTTCCTCTTCTATGCCCTATCGCCATGTTTCCTTGCCTTGGAGCCAGCTGACTATGGGCTGAAACTTTTACAAGTTGTGACTTGAAATAATCTTTCCTCTTTTAACTTAGACATTATAACATTGGTTATATGTCTTAGCATTGGTTATTTTGTCTTAGCAATGAAAAAAGTAAGATGCAATTCATGCCCTTTTCTTGTTTAATCTGTTCCCAAACACAGTCACTAATAGTCCTATGTGTCATACTTCATTCTCCTCTAGAGTTATCTGTTTAATAACTTCTACTTGAGTTATTTGGTCTAGAGCTTACTTGGCCTTCTTCTCTTACTTGGGAATAGGATCTTTCTCTCACTAAGAGTCAGTAGGGAAAAAATCAGGACAGTCTTTGGAGGATAGTGTTCCCAAATGTGACCAAAGGCCTGAATACCTATGTCAGAATTACCCAGAAAACTTTTGAAATACTCTAACAAATGGCTTTGTAGTTCCTCAGACCTAATGAAGATGTCTTAGGATATAGTCTAGGATTATGCTTGCAAATTTTATTGTTTTCTCTAGAAAACAGATTCTGAAATGGACGTATAGAAACTTTATGTAATAAAGTGCTTATGGGATCAAAACCTGTGGGGCTGTCAAGGAAAAGAAAGCCAAGTTGTATAGAAAGAGAAGTTGAAATGTGTTACGATCTCAAGAAAGAGGTCAGCCAACTCCATGGTGAGCTTTAAAACAGAGATGGACCTTGGGACCTGCCTCATTTGGGCAAGGATACAAAGTCAATCATCAATCAAACATTGCATACAGACTAAACCCACAATAGTAACTCTGACCTTGATTGGAACAGATTTCTTCAAGTGAGGATAAACCTGTCACAGAGTTGACAAATGAGCAGCATTACCTTCCTTCATTTATTCTCAACAGTGGCCTTGATAGCGTATTCCATCTTCCACTACTATCTACATGTTATGATTCTCAGATCTATTTCTTCATGTATGTTCTTGGAACAGCTTCTACAGAATTCTAGAGGGTCTCAATCCATTAAATTGTTCAAGGTGAGTGGGATAAACTACAGATAGTGCCATTGAACCTGGGTTCAGTGTCACAATAATATTCAACATCTTTCTCCTCTAATATCCATTCTAGATTTGTCTCCACCACTACAAACTCCTGTGCTGACCTAGTTGGTTTATTGTTGGCATGATACTGATCCTCATTTTGAGTAGCTATCATGCTTTCTTAGGTCATGGCTATTGCTTTTATCCACTAATCTTCAAAATTTATAGTAAACATAGTTCCAAGAAATTACCCAGGTGGATTATGTGAATAACATGCACATTCTTATCTCTTCCTGTTATTTTACAATAGTCTTATCTCCTTTCCTGATGATTAGTCAATTATCTGTTAGAATAATGACTCTTTCCTTGCCTGCTTGTACCTTGACAGTAAGATTCTAAAGTACCCAGGTATTAACTGAGATATTTCTTGCATTACAGATGCTATGAACTAACTATTGAGACATCATATTACAGTGATACATGCATACTTAAGTTTATAACAAAAAAATTGATCATTACATCTTAGCAGCAGCTTACATGTCCAACCACAGATGAATGGATTTTAAAAATAGGGTATTTACAAGCAATGGAGTATTATTATGCCATAAAGTAAGACAAAGTTGAGTCATATGTAGGGAAATGGATGCACGATAATGTTAAGCGAAATAAGTCATATACACAAGCTTAAATATCACCTGGTTTCTTTTATATGAGAAACTCAAATCATAGATGAAAGGCAAAATAAAAAATAGACAATAGGAAGTAGGGAGATCTTTCTTAAATTGGGAGGGCATCAACAAATGAAGAGAGGAGGCATGAGAGGAGAAAAAGAGAATGAGAAAAGGTGTGTACTAACAAAAAACAACATTCAGCATACACACACATATATGCATATATTATATATGTGTATATATATACATATATATAATATACATATATAGTTTTCTTTTTTTTTTTTTTTGCAGTATCATAGATTGGACTCGGACCCTTGTGCTTCCAATGTAGATGCAGTAGCATTTGAGCTAGATGTTCAGCCCAGCAAAAAAATAGAATGATAATATTAACCAAAATAATCTTGAGCTAAAATAATAAATCTGGAGACATTACACAGCCAGACTTCAAAATATATCATTACTCATTTATCAAGTTCAAATGTATTAGAAATTTTACTCATCTTTTAGAATACTCCCAGATCAAGTTACCAAGTTACTCACAATCCAATGTTTGACTGTATACGTTTTGAGTTTTTCACATGAGAGAAATCATAAGCTAATTTAATCTTGTGTGTCTGACTTATTTCACTTAACACTATGTTCTTATGCTCTCAAACTGCATCCATTTGCTTAGTAATGTATTGAGTTTACCCTTTGTTATGGCAGAATGGTACTCCATGGTATATAAATACCACATTTTCTTTTGTTTTCTATTTGTTGATGGGTACAAAGGCCACTTCTGAGTTTTACCTGCTATGCATTGTGCTGCTACAAAAATGGATATGCATGTTTCACTGTAATATGATTTCTTTAATTCTTTTAGGAACATACCTAGAAGAGGGATACTTGGTTCAAATGGAATTTTTATTTTTAATTATTTGAAAAATCTCTATATCACTATATCCACAGTGGTTGTGAGGCAAGAGATTAGGGCATGACAAACTGGCTGGGAAGTGTGTATGACCTGTTAAATACAAAATACCAGACCAGGACAGTTCTGAAGGCCCTGAAAACTTCAGAAGGTTCTTGGCAACACAGCCTAGACCTGACAACAACCTAATGAGTAGGAGACACAAAAGACAGCCTCCATCATGCCAGGGTCACTGTGTTTCAGTGGCTCTTCCTGTTTTTTTTCAGGACATATCTCTTCTAATATTTCATTGACCTGAACACATTCTGCAGAGCATGTTTCCTTTCTTACCTTTAATATATGTAAAACCTCACTACCATTTGCACTTGTCTTGACCAATTCTTTGTTCAGGACAGAAAGAACTTATAAATCGCCTCTAGAAGAAGACTTCAGTTCCTACAAGCCTAGTAACAGCTATAGTATACATTCACACCAACAATATAGATGAGATTCTTTTTCCCCACATCCTCATCAACATTTCATATTATAAGGTTTTTTATGACAGCTATTCTTTCAGGCTTAAGATGGTATCTCAGTGAAGTATTAACTTGCATTTATCTTATGGTCAGGAGGGTTGAATAATTTTTTTTATTTGGACATTCATACTGTGGAAGTTGAAACAATGCCCCAAAGTATCTATTCTATTGTGTCAAAAATATTTCAGTACCTATGTTAAGATATTTCATTTACACTAATAATTTCTTAGTTCACTGAAAAGAGAATTTTTTGCCATTATCTTTTTTTTTTTTTTTTTTTGAGACAAGGTCTCACTTTGCAGTTCAGGCTGGCCCTGAGCTCAGCCTCAAACTCATCATATCACAGCAATCTTCCTGCCCCTGCTTCCCGAGTGCTGAGATTACAGGCATGAGCCACCACACCCAGCACTGTGGTATATGGTACTGGCTGCTGCGGGGCGTGAGTCTCCACACCCAGTATGGTATGTGGTCACTGGAGATCAAACCTGGGCCCTTGTGCTTGCAAGACAGGCACCGGAACCAGTGAGCTAAATCCCCAGCCCATCTGTTACTTTTTGTAAGAGGATTTTTTTTATCATTGACTCATACTCTGAGTAACATTTTGTCTATCGCTGTAAGATTATGGTATATGTTACATTAACTATTGTTATTCTCTATTTTAGTATGAAATTTTGTCTTATTTTTTCATAGAAATCAATAATTTTTATACTTCTTTACCAATACCTATTTGTATTACATTAAAATAAAAGATAATCCATAAATAAACACTCGTGTTTATGAAGAATTAAGTTTTTAAAAAAATTTCCAAGAACACATGAAAGAGAAAGAGCAACCATTTCAATAAACTGTGCTACTATAACTGGAAATCCACATGGAGAAGCATGAAGCTAAATCACTATCTCTTACTGTAGACAAATATCAATCAAAATGGATCCAAATGCAAAATCCAAAGTTTTGAAACAGCTAGAAGAAAATTTAGGAGAAATATCTATGACATTTTCCTGGGAAATTAGTGTTTTTAATATGATGCCAAAACACAGGCAACAAAATGAAGTGTAGACAAATGAGATTACATCAAACTAAATAGTTTCTACATAGCAATGAAAACTATCAGCAGAGAGAAGAGACATACAGATGGCCAATTTGGATATGAAAATATTAAACATTATTGATCTTCATGGAAATGTAAATTAAAACTATAATGTGATATCCGTCCCTCTGTAAAAGTGCCATTTCCAAGGTGGGGGATAGGACGCATGATCATGTCTGTATATCCTGTGATAACAAAATTCAGTCCTATGTGGAACCTCATGTTCACTATCAAATGTGAACAAGGCTTTGTGGGTAGGAAAGACAAATTCATACCAAGAGTGTGTGTTGATTCTAGTAAAAATGAATTTCTACTCTCCCATGGCAGATGTGTAGTTTACTTAAACTGTTATCAAATAGCATGTAGATCTCCTTGAAAGCTGATGACACATAAAAGACAAAGAATTTGCCAGGAAAGAGCAGAACCATCCGCGAAAGAAGTAGAAATACCAACCTTGACCACAGGAACCACATATTTTAGGGTTTGGGGATAACTATTTCTGCTGTGTGCCTCATTGCCAGCACTGGGATGGCCCACAACAGTCCACAACCATCATATTTTTGTAGATATTACCTCTACTTTGTTGTTTATTGTCTCTTCTGGAGATTATGCTATTTGTGGCATAAAGATAGTGATCACATTTCATAACTATTCCTAAGAGCCCACCCACATGACACTACCTGAGACTTTCTGAGCTCAATATTCTACTTTTCTACTTTCAAGCTTCTAAATAACTAACAAAATGACTCACTGCTATACATCTACATATATTTTAACCATGAACTATGTTTCTCTCCACACAAACTACATATATCTCCCAAAGTTCTACCCATTGGGAAAATTTCTTCTTAATGATATTAAGATCATCTTTGAAAGGGGATATCATGCAGTCCATTATTGTCTCTACATGTTTTAATGACCCAACTGTGAAGGAATTGTGGCCTTTTCCTCCTCCATCAGCTAGTTATGAGTGGAACCCCCCCTCAGTGTAGCCATTAGTATGAATTCGAAGGTGGAAGCTAGTGTGATAATACTGAATAACACAAGAGCTGTGGTCTCCTGCTCATTCAGCTTATCTGTGCACTCTGGCTCTCCTCACAATCAATTCCAGATCCACCACTCCCAATTAATGTTGAACTGTATCTTGGCTTGCCCAAAATTTTGGCTTAGTGCAACTGATGAAAAGCAGTTGTGCATGAAGCTAACAACGGTGTCTCTTGACCTGTGGTAAAGTGCTGTCCTTATTTGGCCACTAGTTTGTTGAGCTGTAGTCTATTCTCATCCTCTAGTATGACTGATTTTAGTAGGGGCCAGATTGAGTGATTAAGTGGAGATATAGTATAAAACACACTTTGCTGATTTATTTGAGTCCTTATATATGGCCCTTGCTTTTTCCATTGCATTTCTCTCCGAATAGCATGAGAGTTTTTCTCATCGTGGTTGAGTGTAGTAGCAGAAAGAAACATTTCAGAGACTTCTGTTTACCCTTCCTCATGATAAGAGCTCTGTCTTCGTTGGAATGTTACCATAGGATCTTAACCTTATAGAGGTATATATATATATATTACATAATTGTGTATTTGTGATTAGGAAAATGAAAATGTTTGGTTCCATAGTCCTTCCATACTTGCTGTGAGCATGACTTGGGTCTGGAGTCCATTTATTGTCTGAGCCACATATGCAGTTGATTGTGGGCTAGTATCTCAACCCGGATCAAGAGGGTCCAGACACAGACTCAGGGGATGATTTCAGCAAATGACTTCTGTCTTTATTGGGCAGGAGCATAGCTTATATATAGGTAGTTGGGGCTGAGCATAGGAAAAGCTTTACAGGTAACCTGTCTGTTGTCTGAGGTCTGGAGAGTCAGGACATGGGAGTGATGTTCAGTCAACCATCTAGACACTCAGGGTCCTCAGCATTTTTAGGGTGTGGTGCGCCCTGCTTAGCCAGGCTTCAACATCACCTACACGCATACATCTCATTTATGATACTATGACTGAAGATTGGCAAATATCAATGTTAATTTGAACATTATGTCCAGTCATCTTCAAAATCTTTTAATGCTCCTCTTTCTCCAGTGTTCAGTTCCCCCAGGGATCTGTTTAGAAACGACTGGGAGAGTCAGGGCAGTACACACATTATCATATTCCAAAATCCATCTTCCTGCAGAGCTCCTCCTTCAAACAGGTTCTGTGTCAGAAACCAGGTCCATGTCTGGAAACTAGGATTGGAATCTATTATTATGACAGCCAACTTCAACTTCGTATTGTTTGTATAGGCTGGGTAATCAAATTAGTGTCATCCATCTGTCTTGCACTGGGGAAAGTACGCCTTATTAACCATCTCCACAGCTAGCTGTCTCTACGGTCAGGGCTCTTGACTACTACTCTGACTTTGATGCTCACTATGCCTGAAGCTACCTAATATTCAAATATCTACCTATCTTCTCACAGGTAATTGTCACGACACAGCCTTTACTATTTCAAAATTATATTACTTCTTCCTATCTGTGTCACCCTCATCTAATGAGATTTGGACATCTCACTAATGCTGATGTGTCTCTTACCAGCTAATTTTTATTGTTGCAGTAAGTGGAGTATACTTTGGTTCATCTGTGGAACCTACTTTTCTAACTTTACATGAATGAACTTACTCTATTGTGTCCACAGCTATGTGCCTTTTGATCCTTTCTTCCACTATTTTCCTAAGGTAGTTCCGCTATTTGTATTTTAACTTACTATGTGCTACTATTTCCTCAAGGTTTCTAAGAATCATTCCAGCATCATGTTTACAGCATTTCCCGGGGGACTTCCCAAGTTGTTAGATCCTTTATCCTGGAAGTGGTTCCAAATCATCAAAATCATCCTTATTCATTGTTATTCACTCCCTTCCACTTCAATCTAGAATTTAGATTCCTCAAAATTGAGTCTAATATATACATCTCTGATACATAAAACTAGTTCCTGTTAGCTAGGTCCCACAACTCCTCTGTGGCATACTTCCTTCTTTCTTTTAGTAAACCAGGCATGTTTCAACTGAATCATTCTGGGAGTACACTAGCTATTGTCCTAGTAGCTGTAGGATGAGGCAGAGGCAGATGTTTTCATGGTGAAGACAGATCGCATTGCCTTTGATGAAGGAGAAAGCAATATCTCTTAACGTGGAGGAATGTGCTCTTCTGCGCTATCCTCAGTTTTAATCAATGTGAAAGTGAAAGATTTTAGAATGAATCAAACCAGATATCCCCATGCTGAGATGGTGGTGTGACCCTGGTTGAGATTTGTAAGTAAAGGAATTTCCTAGAGAGCACTGTCAGCTATGAACAGACAGTGCAGAGTACAGCCAGCATCCGAGACAGTAAATTGTGACCTAACGGAGGGTCATGGTGGCAGCAGCAGTGCATTGTTTACTGATTTACTTCCGTCAAAGCTTCCAGGCAATTCGGAAGCCCACTACAATTTGGAAACAATTGCCTCAGATATCAAATACATATTCAACTCTGCTAGCCTTTAAATGTTTCTGGAAGAGTTAGGATTTCAGGTAAGGATTGATAATGAAACGTTATTTCATAAAGAAAGGCCCTTTTGACTTTAGACTATATTCAAATAATAAAAATGAAGTTTTAAGAATGTTAAGGTGCTTTCTAACATTGCTTCTTGAATTTTACATGGAACCAAGATTTTCTTCATTAAACAAATGAACAATGGAAAATACCCTCAAAAGGTTATTCTCTAACGAATTATAAAATCTGAACATTTTCTGAAATGTCCTTTTAGCATTATGCATAACAGAAAATCCTCCCACATTTCTGTTTTCCTTTGTAACCACATTGCTGTGCTAGCATTTTGCCACTAGTTGACACTGTTGAGCTTCTGAAAGTAAAGCTGCTTTTGATCCGTGATAAGGTGTATAAAAGGCAGCGTGAATGAAGAAATAAAATCAAAATTAAGACAGCTACCATCTTTCTACAGCCTTGTTTATTTATTCAGCATGTAATGGGCAATAAAAGTTTATGTCAATCACATTTAGAATAAGAAACAAAGTTAGAAACAGCTAAACTTACATTGTTCATAAAGAATATTTTTACATCAGGGAAGCAGCTCTTGATGGCTAATGGCATAACTAAACGACAAGATAGTATATTATTCCTCAGAGAAATTAAGTGGTTTGGTTTCATGAAAAATTATTTTGTGTTTTTCCCATTCTCTTTTCTTCAAAACTCTTTCTTTAATTTGAGAATGTTGTCAATTTTTCAAAAAGATTGAAATCAAATACCGAAATGTAGAAGACAACAACCTGTCATTGAAAGGGAAATTTGTGATGAGAATTTGAGGCAAAAGGCAATGATTGAATTTTCAGTATGCGTAATTTATTTAATGAATGATATTCTGAGTTCATCATACAGGTTATATGAACTTCTATTAAAAGAATACAAGATTATTTCAGTGTCTTGGATGCTGCGATTCACTCATAATCACTTTATTATGTTAGAAGTAACATCTTTAAAATGAGATTACAAAATCTGGACCAATATCTAGGAAGAAATTCCATTCTTACAGTATACTTGTTATCTGAACTTGGACAAGTAGTTAGACAAATTTCTTTATTTGTGAAAATGAAAATAAATTATACCTTTCCAGGGCACTTATTATGGAGAATAAGTGAGATCATGTAGGCAAATTGCCTTGAAAAATGCCTGATGCAAAGCAGACTGTCAGTAAATATTAGTTCTTTCTATTCCCTAAAACAAACCACATCATATTATTTGCTTTAAAGATGGTGCCAAAGCTTTCAAAGCAGCAATCTGTGTTCAAATACTGTCTATTCAGTACTTACATTACTTGAGGGATATTTTTTTTTTCTTTTTTTGAGACAGGGTCTCGCTTTGTGGTTCAGGCTGGCCCTGAGCTCAGCCTCAAACTCACATCACAGCAATCCTCCTGCCTCTGCCTCCCAAGTGCTGGGATTACAGGCGTGAGCCACCACGCCCGGCACTGTAGTATGTGGTACTGGTTGCTGCTGGGCATGAGTCTCCAAGCCCAGTATGGTATGTGGTTACGGGGATCCAACCCAGGTTCTTGAGCTTGCAAGACAGGTGCTGGAACCACTGAGCTAACTCCCCGGCCCCAAGGGATATTTTGAGTATGTTTTTGTTCACCAAAAGACACCCAGCCCCTGCAAAGTATACAGTTTATATTAGGAGGTACAGGGAAATAATACTCCCAATGATTCTTCATTGAAATGGACCTCTGTAACAAGAGTCAGACAAGCAAGAGGAAAACAAATTTATTGATGTGTATTTTTCATATATACATAAGGACATACTGAAAATGGGTAGTTCTCAAGAAGGCAGCTTTGAATTCAATTCATGTATCACCTTTAACAAAGAATGATAAAGAGAAGGGGAATGACAAAGGAAGAGGACTTTGCATTTCTATGAGGGACAACATAGAGGAAGGGAAATAAATGACAGCCAAAGTCTAGTTAGTAAAGCTTGTTAATATAGACTTCTCTCATACCATTGCCAGCTCAGTAATGGTCCAAAGTTACCTTTGGGGGGCCCAGAGTTTATCTTTAAATGTTGTTCTTGGAAGGGGCAGGATACTTTCATTATTGTAAATCTGTGTCCTACTTTTCAGGAAAGAGGAGAAATGCACAGATCTTTCCTGCATTTGCTTCTTCTTGTCTTCAGCTCAACAATTTTTCATATTTCAAGGTAGCACATTTTTGTCACCAACAGTGTGAAATTCATGTTTGTTAAATGAATATGCTACAAAGATCCAGAAAAAAAAAAAAACATGTAGTTCCTGTGACATAAACTTTGTGCTGTCGCAACAGGTAAAAGGTGATAATGATAAAGTACTCAAGAAACTCATGGCGATTCAGAGTTTGCACGAAACTTATTTAGCTGTAATCAACAAGGCTTTCAATAAGTTTCCAAGACTGTCAACTTAACTAGGTTCTTCTACAAAGTCAAAGTCCCAGGAGGCCTAGAATCCCTTCCTCTCTACAGACCCTGTCATATCTGAACAATACATGAGAACATCTTGCAGGAGGCTTCGCTACCACCCTAACCATGTTATACTTTAGGAATGACAGCCTGTTCAATGTCTTAAGATCAGTTCTTAGCTCTATATTCCACTCAAAAAATTAATCAGTATGCCAAGGTGTTTCTGGTGCTGTTTAGTTCCGTGCAAGTACAGCAAGGTCACAATGACCATCACCCATGATGGGCGGAGGGAGAGATGGAGAGGGAGAGACTTTCCTTGGCTTGCCATAGTCATCAGTTTTATTTCTAGTTTTTCAACCTATAATCAATTGCTTCTGGTAGTGAAAGTTCTCTAGCATTTCTAATTTGTGAATCCACTTGTCTAGTCATTTATGGATCAAAAAAACACAAGTAAAAGCTGATACGTCTGACTGAAATTCTGATGTCTTCTACTTCCCAACTGTGTCATTGTGGGGCTCAGGGTTCTTTCTTTGTTTGTTTGTTATTTTAGACAGGGTTTCACTTTATAGTTCAGGCTTGCCCTGAACTCACTATTAGCCCAGGCAAGCCTCAAATTCACAGTAATCTCCTGCCTCTGCCTCCAAAGTGCTGGGAGTACAGGCGTGAACCACCACACCTGGCATTGTGGTATGTGGTTACCAGGATCAAAGCTGGGTCCTTGCACTTACAAGGCAGGCACCAGAACAACTGAGCTAAATCCCCAGCCCAAGGCCTTAGTTATTTTATAATAAAATAAGAGGAATGATGACTGTCCTGACTACTTTATGTTGCTCAATAAAAATCCAGAGAACAAGAACTAGAGTCTACCCTTTAAATGGAAGCTTCAAGAAAGATTCTTTCCCAAGGCCAGAGTTGCTTTGCTGACTTCTCTTCCACCCTCAGCTTGAAGCATAAGAATTATAATTATAATTATAATCTCTTTCTTATGCTCAAGTACAGTGTGTGGCAAAAGCTCTTGGTGGGTGCAGTACTGTCTGTAAGAGTCTTCACCAGATGTCAAGGCTTCTGGGTGTCCGATATCTGCTGCCACATAAATGTAAAACATGACTCTAGACTAAACAGCCATTTGGGAAGTCTTTAAATTCTCTTTCTTCATGTTCAACTCATTCTTTGTCTGCCTAAGAAAACTCCAAGCTATGGTACAACATATTTAGAAGCAAACACACTGAAACAAGAACTTGCTATCCACAGTAAGATTTCATCCACTTTGTGAGCCTATGATCCCCTCCAAAATAGTCCTAAACCAAGTAGGTTGCAATTACAGGTAATTGTGTCTCACTATGGATCTACTTACATTTTCAGCTTTCAAGTCAAGGAGAATGGTTATTTTCCTTAACATTTACAAAGTACTTATTGGATGTCTAGAAGTTTCTAAGCTACATTAAATCACTGCGTTCTCACTTCAGTCATATGATATAAATATTATTACTGCATAGCTCTACTTTTAGATGAGGAAACACATGTTCAGACAGGTTATACAACTTATCTAAGAGCACACAAAAATTAATGGTAAAGTCATAATCACAGTGTAAGTTATCTGGATCTAAATTCACCCTCTTAATCACTATGTTAGACTTTACTATGTCCACTTGTATTGTAATTGACTTTAAGACATAGACTAATCATAAATTTGAACAATATCTTCTCTCTCTTATGTAGGTATATCTTGTTATTTAGTAGACTCTAATTCTCTTAGTGACTATTAACTATTCCTATTCTTATTCACTGGCCCATATGAAATTTTAACTTCTACCTTGATGATATCAACCTAAATCAGTCTCATGTTGATAACACTGGACAATCACTACATTAACTCTTTTGCCTTGAAAAGTATACCAGAGCTGCAATTCTTTGAGCACCCGTGGACAGGGCTCTAACAGGGAAATAGGTTGATAGAAAACCCAAGTGGACCATTGAATCAATCTATGGATGCCAGGAATTTAGCTCAGTGATTCCAATGCTTACCTTGCAGGTCCAAGCCTGAGTTTGATTCCCACTATGCAAAAAATAAATAAATAAATAAATCTAAGAGTGTATCCTGGAGCAGTGAAAAGGCAAGAAAGTTAAAACATTCAGACATGGAGGTGGCTAGAGCCAAAGATAAAGGGTTACTTGACAACTACTATGATGTCAGCAGTATAGAGGATCATAATCACTACTAAGCTTCACTCCAGTAAGGAGCAAACAAACAACAACAAAAAAAATCTAAGATCTCAAACTCTTCCTTATCTCTTTCCTTGATTTCCTGATAGTGCTCACATTGGCCCAACCCAAATGGGAACCAGAGAATAATGGGTAGCTGTGGGTGTAACTCATGCCATTAGGCTTTCAGGAAATTGTGAAGGAGAAAGAAAGGCATACAATACATCTAGAGTGAAAATGGAAGATGTCAGGCACAACTTGTTATGCACCATATAACTGTCACATATGAATGTGTGTTCTCATTTCACAGATAAGAAAACTGAGTATTGGAGAGATTAATGATTGAGTGACTTGCTCACAGTGATAAAGCAGGTAAATAGGAAAATCAAGATTTCATCCTATATCTTTTAATTTAACATCATACTCTCAACCATTGTGATTTCTTCCTGTCCAGTGTTACAAATCAGAGCAACGGTACTAGAAAATAAGAATGGTACAAAAGACATGACAAATGAGTTTCTTCTTCACATTTAGTAAGAAGTTGATCTTTGCCAAATCTGTACAAAATTCTCATTAGACAGGATCACCATATTCATCCATATTCTCCTTTGTTTTATATTTTTAGATATGAAAAAGTAATAAAAAGAGTAGATGTAAGATAATGTCAATGGGATTGACAAAGTGGTTACTCCAAGAGCCCATTCCCTTCACAGAAACACTGAGAAATCCAGCAGAAGCTAGCAGGACCCACCCTGGGAGAACTCTACAAATCAGTCAAAGGCACAGCTACCGAGCCAATGCTGAGTCAAGAAAAAGATAAGTTTCAAAGAAGAAAGGGAAGCTTTGTAGAAGTTTCACTTGCTCCTTGGCCCACCATCTCACTAATTTGGCCACAGTCTTAAAGACAGAAACCTGTGTTCTTAGTGGAAGACTGCTGTGCCTGGTTCTTAAAAGATCTGAACAGATAACACTCTCAGAAAATTTCATGCATCTGTTCTATTTGACTTGGAAATGTCCAAGGTATAGGTACAAGGTTCTTATCTTGCCTTTACCTAATGTGGAATTTGCTCAGGGCTGAAAAAACACTGATCAACACTTGAAAACATAATAAGACAAATTCATGATGCACAGCTTCACATGAAAGTTATAATCAAGGTAAACAACAGAGACTGGGAACCTAAAAGAAATGTTTGAGAGCTCCTTTGGGGAATTGGGATATTAAAAGGTGCTAGTGTATACTAGGGAATTCAGAAAGAATAAACTTATCCAAGATAGAATGTGTCCTCAGAAAAGTCCAGAGAAAATCTCAAGCCTTCAATTTGGTGATTTCTAGATTTTGCACAGACATATGAATACATGTCAAAGTTCTAAACAGCCTGGCTAAAGTGTGGTCCAAATACCCAGTGTAAACAACTTCTAGAGGTTTTCTTTTTTTTCTTCCTTCTTTTCTCCCTCCTCCTCCTCCTCCTTCTCTTTTTCTCCTTTCTCATGAAAATCAGTTAAATTTCTGCACAATTTCTGGTTAGTTAAAATGACACCTCAAGAATAAGAGAAAATATTTGGAAATCTTTTATCTGATAAGAGCCTAGTATCAAGCATATTTATCTGGGTGTGATGGCTCACTCTTGTAATTTCAACACTCAGGAGGCAGAGGCAAGAGGATTGCTGTGAGTTCAAGGCTGACCTGGGCTACACAGTGAGGTCAGGGCTAGCCTGAACTACAAAGAGAGATCTTGTCTCAAAATCTTTTTAAAAACAGAATATTTATAAAGACCTCTTTCAGTTTAACTATGAAATGATAAAAACATGATGAATTAATGGACAAAGGACTTAAAAAATATTTGTCTAAAAAAAGGTTTACAAAATGCCAGTAGGACTATGGAAAGATGATCCACATCATTAAACGCTAGGGAAATACAAACCAAAACTATAGTGAGATGACACCTCAATCTAGGATGACTCCAATTTCAAAAACTAAAATTGACCTCTATTAGTAAGAGTGCAGAAAACTAGAATTCCTATACATTGCTGCTAGGAATATTAAAAGGTTCAGAAAGCATAAAGCATTGTTTGATAGTTTTTTGAAATTACTATATGATCCAGTGATTCCACTCCTAGATATATGTACAATAGAATTTAAGACAGGCAGTCAAACACATGTGCCCATAAGTCTATAGCAGAGTTATTTACATAGCCAAACTGTAGAAGCAACCAGTGTCCACAAAGAGATGAGTGGATAAACAACATTATGAATGTTATTAGGCTTAATGTCAAGTGAAATTTGCTTCACTTTTTCTTAAATACTTAAATAAAAAGAACAAGAAATGTATATTTCCAGTTTCTTCACTAGCACAGATATAGAATAATATTTTTAAAGCCCAACCCATATCACACAGACTGTATGTGGCATTGTGGCCTGCAGCAAAAAAAAAAAAAAAAAAGATGTTCTTTGTGAACCCAGAGAGTATGGGCAGTGTGTCAGGGTTTGCTATGATGACATCAGCCAAAGGTCAGAAACTGTACTGTTTTTGCCTTTCTCCCTTACTTAGTCCTCTTTCTCTCCTTTTTAGTGATATTTCTTCCTGGAAGTCTTGCCTCATTGTGTAATAAAAATCTTATGCCTGGGTGCAAACTACACAAAAATCTGTATTTACCATGGGAAGAAATGAATGGAAACTTGACTGTTGCTTTATGAGCTGAGCTTTTGTTTCACTACAAAAATTAGAGCTGTTAGTGCTCTTATAAGCTGGCTACTTAAGGTAACTTGTTTCATACCCAACCACTGTAGAATGTGAAGCCCATATATATGTATGAGAGCTATTAGCAATACTCACAGATACTGTATTTCTAGTATTTGTAAACACATGTTAGAATGACACTTCCAATCACACTTACATGTGGCAATGGAACTTATGTTGAATTAGAAAAAAGTGTTTCACAGCATAGTGCGGTGACTATAGTTCACAACAATGTATCATATATTCTACAAACCTCAAGAAGGCTCAAAACGCAAACTAATAATAAGGAGAAGGACATGTTCATTACTCTTATTTGATCAGTACATTCTGTGTACATGTACTAAAATATTACACAGTACTAAATAAGTACATTTTGTTACCCTAAAATTAATGAAAAATATTTCCAGAGAGGGAAATGTTAACTATGTTTGATCATTATACACTGTATACATGTTTTGAACTATGATGCTGTACTGCTCAAATCTGTACAATTAAAACTAAAAATAAATTTTAAAAAATAAGAATGCATGAGGACAGTGAAAATAAATAAAAGGCTAATGGGAATAATGTGTGTAACTTGCTAGCAGATATTGTAAGTCACTTTAATCTGTGCTGCAGCTCCTGGCAAAGTTCCAAGCACTGCCATCACATCACCCTGTGTCCTGGAGTGAGATGACATGGAGCAGAGCTTCCAGCTGTCTTGTGACAAGCAGTGTGAGCAGTAAATAAATCTTTGTTGTTTTAAATCACAGAGATTTGGAATGTGTTTGTTAGGACCACTTACCATGACTGAGAAGTATCTTCATCTATTGTGCTTTCAATTCAACGATTGTAAACTTTTTGAACATGACTTTTTTCTAAAAACATGAGTTAAAGTAGTAGCATTTTAAGTTTCCATTGATTGAAGTAATTCATAAGGCAAAGCTACTAGGAAATCTGATGCTTTGAAATGAATTTACATTTTATGAATAATAAAAGGAACTGCATATTTATAAAAGCAAAAGAAAAAAGAAACAATATGTGGCATTGCTATTTTATTGATTCCATTGCCAGATCAGAGAACATCTGTAATGACTGTGTATCAGCCCAGTGGCTCTGTAATCCAGACCACTCACTCCACAAGTATTTGTTGTGGGTCTCTAGATGTACATAATACTGCAATACTATGCCAGAGCCAGAGAGGATCCAAAGTGATGTGTTAAGGCTGATCTCTGCCTTTATGCACTGGTCCCACCCATGAGAGAGAGAGATGCCAAGAGGACAGTATGCTCTTCTGGCCAAGTGTGCACAACAGTACAACTCTTTTTTTTTTTTTT
>PVIR01004483.1:0-78770 GCA_004026965.1 Petromus typicus | reverse complement strand
TAAGTTTTGAGTTACTGAATCTTGCAAACAGATCGGTAAACAAACACTGGGATAGGAATCAGGAAGAACTGCGAGGCCTGTCCCAGGAAATGCTCCAGCCCACCTCTTCTGTTTTTACCCCTGTGCATTGCTACTTTGTATTTGCTCCATAATAAAAGAGTTGTTGGAAGACAGCTAGGTGGTTCAGTCCTCTGAGGCTGTTCT
This sequence comes from Petromus typicus, assembly GCA_004026965.1. Classification (NCBI taxonomy): domain Eukaryota; kingdom Metazoa; phylum Chordata; class Mammalia; order Rodentia; family Petromuridae; genus Petromus; species Petromus typicus. The sequence continues at coordinate 78,566 of PVIR01004483.1, read as the reverse complement.
CCCTGCTGGATCTCATCCCTGAGTGCCTCGTTTCCTTCTGCGACCCCGGACATACATCGGACTTACACCGAAAAGTATCTATGATGGAATTGAAAGCAATAAACAACTTTTACTTTCTTCTGTACAATTCTATGTATTTTTCCAAGGCTCTATGGAACTTGCAGAATTTTTCTAATATAAACAGAAAAATTAATGCCAAGGTCTATTATGCTAACAGTGAAAAAACAAAAATAGTGAAAAAGCAAGTATGGTTAAATTTCTCTGAGTCTTTGAAGCCCATCTAACTGTCTTTCATAACAGATTCCCAAGAGAAAGATAAAATTACAAAGATGCTCCAGAAAAGAGTCTATGCACTGAATTACTAACTGCTTACATGTTCTGGTAAAGTGGCCTGTGTTGTATACGTGGGATGAAAGACCTCTTCTCTTCTTTCAGCTTAAAGAAATTTAGAGTAGAAGTAAAGCTAAGTAGACATCAAAACAAGCCTGCTTTCTCCTCCTGGGCCCACATAGGTGTCCTCTTTAGAAACTGAAGACACCCTAGGCTGTCTTGTCCCACTGGCCACAGGACATGCAGGAGTTCAGGGAGAACATAGAGATTTTACCTGAGTTAATGTGCTGCGGTTGCTGTCTAGAAATTGTTAATTTTATTTTTGAGCTTGTGTTTTATAAGTGAATTCAGGTGCAATAGTTGAGCATCGGTGTGAAGAAATCCAGTGTGTGTGTGTGTGTGTGTGTGTGTGTGTGTGTGTGTGTGTGTGTGTGTTTGTCCTACCTCTTCTTGCTGTCCCATTTGCATATACCAGTCATGGTTTGGTTTGATTTGATTTTGACAGTACCACTGAGCTACATCCCCACCTATGTTGCTCAGCTTGGCATTCAACTTTTAATCCTCCTGCCTCAGCCTGCTGAGTAGCACATACAGTGTCTGTGATGTCCCAGGAGTCCAGAACTCCAGGGAGCCCACAACACTTGAGAGTTCAGTGAGGCTGAAAGGGAGTAAAAGATTAGCAGGTCCCATCCACCGCCGAGGAAGGTGAGGCAGAGGGTAGTGGTGAGGACAGAGTCTGGGAAACGTGAAATATTTCATGTTCACCTGTGTCCCACTTGCCACCATTTTAGTCCCTTGAGGCCAAGTAGACAATTGCACAAATAATTCATAACTTTTAAGTTGTGTATTGTTCTGAGTAACGTAATGAAATCTTTCCTTTTCTGCTCAGTCTTCCTAGAATATGAAACGTCCTTTTGTCCAGTTCCAGCCTGCTGGTCATTTTAGTAGTCGTCTAGGTCATCAGATAGACTCTCATAGTACTGGTATGTTTGTACTCAAATAACCTTTATTTTACTTAGTGGTAACCTTAAAACATAAGAATAAATATGATGGCAAATTTATTATGGTATATTGTTATAACTATTTTATTTCATTATTAATCTCTTCCTGTGCCTAATTTACAAAATAAACTTTATCACAGGTGTGTGTGAATAGGAGAAAATAAGGTACACACAAGCTTTGGTACTTTCCCTGCCTTTAGGCATCTATTGAGAGATTTGGAGGATGAAGAGATGCTAGTATGGGCTGCAAATGATGACACAGAAGGAAAGGTAAAGATAAACAACCTTTCCCCTTTCATCCACCTTACTCATCAGTAAATTAAGGTACAGAATGTGGGTAGAATGCATACCAGGAAGTGAAATAAATGCTGTGATATAGTTCAGTGGTGAAGCACTCATCCAGCATGCTTGAAGCTGGACTGGATCTCCAGCATCTCCCTCCCAAGTGAAAGATAGTTAAATTCAATTCACGCAGTGCTTCCATTGTTCTGGCAAAAGCTACAAAATACTTATTTGTAGTTTTGGTGATTCTGCATGTAAACTGAATGTTTTTACATTTGCATTATAAACTGACCTTGCAAAACAAAGACGAATAGTAAGATTCATGTAAAAAGTTTTAAATTTAGGGCTGGGGTTTTAGCTCAGTGGTTCTGGTGCCTGCCTTGCAAGCGCAAGGTCCCTAGCTCAATCCCCTGGTAATCACATACAATGCCAGGTGTGGTGACTCACACCCACCAGCCATCCATACCACATACCACAGTGCCGGGTATGGTGGCTCACACCTGTAATCCCAGCACTCTGGAGGCAGAGGCAGGAGGATGGCTGTGAGTTCAAGGCTGGCCTGGGCTACATAGTGAGTTCAGGGCCAGTCTGAACTAGAAAGCGAGCTCCTGTTTCCAAAAATAAATAAATAAATAAATTTTTACTTAATGTGCTAATAAGTAGCAAAGAAAAAATAACAATATGACAATTTGAGAGAGACTGTAGGATAAAAAGAAAAAGGTTCAATTTAAGTACAAATTACAATGATCATTTTCTGCTTTTTGATCAGGGAGCCCCACATTTTTATTTTGCTCCTACATTGCAGGCAGCTGATCTTTTTAGAATCCTCTCTACTCTGTTCTTCACTGTTTTTAAATGTTGTTCATGATTGACCAAATTGACTTCACAACCGTTAGTGGATTGGGACAGAGAGTTCTCAGAATGTTGGCCTAGAGGTTAGAGCACACGGTTAACATTCCCCTAAACATTTTTCTCATCAACTAAACCCAAAGGTTAACATCCACGCATGAAGTCAACCAGAAGTGTTATTTTTCTCCCTTGAGAAAGGTAATCAGAGGTATCAGCAAACTCCTTCCCAAGGCTGCTTGACTAATTATTACCATTGTTTCTAGAGCCATTGAGTTAGATAATTTAGTCCCTGGAGGCCTTATACAAATGCCTCTTTGATCCTTCCCCAGAAGTTTCTGTAATCCATCAAAGAAATATTGCAATTAAGATTTTCTCAAAGCTATCCCAAGTACTAAGTCAAAAAGGCATCCCCTGTTCTATTTCTCATAGAAAAGTATGTTCAGCTTGATAATCACAATAGGATCACCAGACAGAATTATACAATATGTGCCAGAAATTAAAATCCTGCAGAGAAAAGTACATTTCTAATAAAATAAATACTGTGGTGTTTCAGAGCATATACTTAGGAATCAATTAGATCAAATGCTAATCCTAACTCTGCTCCTCTTTAGACATGCATATAACTTAATGTTTCTGAGTATTATTTTCCTCATCTATAATAAAAATATTGTTAATAACTACCTCATGGTGCTGCCGTGCAAAGTACTAAAAACACATAATAATTGATAGCAATTGTGGCTGTCACCTCCAAGAAATATTTACATAAAATTATTGACAAAAGCATCTTCCTTATACAACTCAGTTCCTGGATCATATCTAGTTCAGTGATTCTCAGCGCAGAGAAACTCTGCCCATTAGGCAGTACTGATGATATCTGGAGACATTTGGTTGTCACAATGTGGAGGGAAGGTACTAACATGTAGGAGGTAGAGGCCAGTGATGCAAACGCTCGTGCGAGCACTCGCGCTCGCACACACACACACACACGCATGCACACACACACCAGGTAGAATTATACAGTCTGAAATCTACAGAGCCAATGCTGAGTACTACTGTCTTGCTTAAAAGGACCACTGTGTACTGGAAAGTACTTAGTTCTTTTAACACCTCCAAAATTGAATGACATCAACCCCAGGACTCTTACCTTCCAAAGTTTCTAGAGTTACTAGGATATATGGCAAAGCTGCCTCATATTTCAGAGTAGAGTGCAGCCATAAAAGAAATAAGATAAAGCATCCTCATACTATTCAACAGATGTTCAACATTCTTAGGCTTTATATACCGATTTCATTGAGCTTCTATAGTATTGTGAGGGAAGTCTTATTAAGATCACCCTTTCCTCATTTCACAGATAAAAAAAACCTGAAAGTTAAAGAGGTAAAATACCATACAAATAGTTGAGGTTAGTTTCTTGAAACTTGAGAGTATATTTTTGTTCACTGGAGATAAATAACTGTGACATGGTGCAATTCAATTGGGAGATATGAACGATGGGTTTAATATAATTGTAATGGCCCATATTTCTCTAGTTGTGATTTACTTGCTTTAAGGTCTTATTTGGTTACAGAAAATCTTCTTATTGAATTTCTCATTAGTTTTACTTATTTTATTTTCCAATGCTAGGGGTTGATTGCGGGGTATCACACATTCTAGCCAAGTATTCTACCAGTGTGTTAAAACTTTACTTTGATATTTTTATATAGTTACTGAAAAGTCATGAGTGCAGACTCCATGGAACGTAATTGGAATCTTAAATTATTTGAATTAAGAAAATTTGAATATTTATCTTCATACTATGGTGCAGTGGTCCTCAAAGTGAAGCTTATATATCCCTAAGATACTTTCAGGAAGTCCAAAAGATCAAAACTTTATTTATATTATGTATCAAAATATCATTTGCCTTTTTTATGCCAAAGTATGTATTGATGGCCCAAAAGCAATGATGAATAAAACTGCAAGCCCCTTGGAGAAAATTCAAGGCAATGAGATTAAAGAAATAGTAGTTATTGGGGCCGGGGATTTAGCTCAGTGGTTCTGGCGCCTGTCTTGCAAGTGCAAGGGCCAGGGTTCGATCCCCGGTAACCATATAACAATATTGGGCATGGAGACTCACTCCAGCAGCAACCAGTACCACATACCACAGTGCTCGGCGTGGTGGCTCACGCCTGTAATCCTAGCACTCGGGACGCAGAGGCAGGAGGATTGCTGTGATGTGAGTTGGGGGCTGAGCTCAGGGCCAGCCTGAACTATAAAGCGAGACCCTGTCTCAAAAAAAATTTTAAAAAAAAGAAAAAAAGAAATAGTAGTTATTGTATTTTTAATTTGACACACTCAGAGTAAACCAGACAGAGAAAGAGAGAGCAGTATTACTCAAGAATGCCTTGGATGAAAAAACAAAATTGTCAGCTTTATTTAGTTCCAATCTTTTTATATTTTGTACTGATAAGATGAGAAGTGTGTATTGAGTATTTCTACTTCATACTGGAGTACATTGCTGTTTCAATAGAAACCCTTGTTCAATTGTTTGAATGGAATGCTGTCAATAGTTCATTGATATGGTTTCACATTCCACATTTCAACTTCCCTTTTTTAAAAAATAACAAGCCAGGGGGCCGGAGATTTAGCTCAGTGGTTCCGGCGCCTGTCTTGCAAGCGCAAGGGCCAGGGTTCGATCCCCGGTAACCACATACCATACTGGGCATGGAGACTCACGCCCATCAGCAACCAGTACCACATACCACAATGCCAGGCATGGTGGCTCACGCCTGTAATCCCAGCACTTGGGAGGCAGAGGCAGGAGGATTGCTGTGATGTGAGTTGGAGGCTGAACTCAGGGCCAGCCTGAGCTACAAAGCGAGACCCTGTCTCAAAAAACCTAAAAAAAATAAAAATAAAAAAAAACAAGCCAAATGAATTCACTGATAATTTGCATCAGTAGTTTAAAAACAAGCAATACTACTACTACATGAACTCTTGCAAATAATTGAAAACAGTGGAATATTTCCCAATTCACTCTTTGATGGCCACATTTCTCTTGTACCGCCAAAACTTATAAAGAGGCATTATGAAAACAAAATACAAAAAGGATTAGTGGTTTTACACCAATACTGTGAACTCTCAAGTTATGACTGTCCTCATATAGGAACAACTTGGGTTTTGACTGGAATTTTACTTTTAATGTATGAACAAAGTCTTGAGTTATGATTCCAATACTGGCCACTTCTGCAATTGTCAACAAAGATTCAAAACGCTGTAAAATAATATATAATTTTTCGTAAGCATCAGTCTGTGCTCAAATGTGTTTATGTACATGATTTTGGTCAGTGCTTTATATAATCGCTACAACTAATGCTATCAAAATGTCCCCCCTCAAAAAGCTAGGAAAGGAAGAAAAAGAAAGTAAAGAAAGCAATCACAATTGAAAAGAAGAAGGAAAGTGTGGAGAAATACATGAATGGCATTTGTGTGACCGATCTCACTAATATGTAAGGCATTTCAAAATTAACCATCTTGACAATTTTACAGAGAAAAGAGTTATATGAGGAGCTAATGTTGCTAAAGATGTCGCTCAGATTAGTAAATCACAATCAACAATGTTAGATGAGGTTAAAAAAACAGTGTGGATAAATGAAAAGCAGGTTATGGCCCTTCTGAGTGCAGATCTTGTAAAGGGTAATCCATCAATAGGCGATAATGGTGAAACATTTCATGCCCATAAGGAGTGATTTCAGAATTTTTAAGTGAGAACTGGTGTTGATAGCACAACTCAGCATGGTGAAGCAACCAGTGCTGATAAAAGGGTTGCTGGAAATTACATACATCACTTTGAAATGATGAAACAGAGAAATGGCTTTTGCACTTATCAACTATGTTGTGTTCAACTGTGACTAAACTGGCCTTTTCTGGGGAAAAAAGTGGCCAGAAGAACATTGGTTATCCAGGAGGAGAAGAAAATACCAGGCTGTAAACCAATGGAAAAATAGGCTAACCTTTTTGCTATGTGCCAATGCTAGTGATGACCTCAACATAAGGCCTCTCTTGTTTTATTACTCTGAGATGCCTAGTGTTCAGAAAACATAGTCATGAAGAATAGGCTAGGGGTCATGTGGCGATCTAATGCAAAAGCTTGGGTGATGAGAATATTTTCCTCCAGTGGATCAAGGAGGCTTTCTGTCCTACTGTTAAGAAATACCTAGAGGATGAAGGTTTACCACTCAAGGTTTTTTCATCACAGACAATGCTTTTGCTCACTCATAAGATTTGGAAGAAGTGGCTGAAGAATTCCCATGGCTCTCAGTTGACTTCCTCCCATCTAAGATATTCTTCCACTGCAGCTTATGGACCAGCAGGTCATAGCTAACTTTAAGAAGCTATACACCAAGGAACTGGCCCTGAAATTCTTCCAAATGGGTTCAGATACATATTTAATCTTTAAAGAGTTCTGGAAGGAATATTACAACATCCTTTCCTATGTGAAAAATCCTGGCAGATATCTCTCTAAAGACACTGAGATCTGCCTGGTAGAAAGTAGGGCCTAAAACTATACAAGAGAGAGATTTTGAAGGCTATGTAGAGGAGACTGGCCCTTCAACTGACCCTGTGGTTCATGACATTGTCACTGTAGTAGAGTCCATAGGCTGCAGGTAGGCAGTAATGGTGTTGAGAAATTGGTGGAGAAACACTCAGAATTGTCTCCAGAGAACTTCAGCGACTTCTGGCTGAGCAACAGAGAATGGCAGCCGAGGAGCTTTCTGAAGAGGAGGGGGACTGTCAACAATCAGTATGAAAAAGTTCTTCTGAAATAAAGGAAATCCTGAAAAGATGGACAGAGGTACAAACATTTGTAGAGAAAGTCAACCCAGAAAGAGAAAAGGCCAATCACAGCATCCACTTGCTTAATGACAAATCACACCATACTACAGAACAGTGTTAAACAAAATCCATTTTATCACCCCCTCCTGCAACCCAAAGATTTCAGTTTGAATGACAAGTACAGTATGAAATTACTGCTTCTGATAAACTGGGCACATTTTATAACATTTTGGTGGATGCACTAGGAAAATTATTGGTGTTTCCAGTAAGTTATACACATTGTACAACTCTTTCGTACTATGAAAAGGTACTTCAGTGGTACTTCAGGAAGTTTAGAATGTATTATGGGTTATTTCCATTATTTCTTTTTTTTATTATCTTTATTGGTACATTAAATATACACATCATGATTGCACTCCATAATGGGGATTTGTACCAGTATAAGAGACAACTTAATTCTCATTTTTTCCCATAGCCCTACCCACCCTACCACCCCCCCATATACATAAAATTTGCTTCCTTACTTTTTTGTTACAATCTCAACATTGTCCCCTTTCACCTTATTTTACATTGAGCATTTTCTATTTCACAGTATATAACATACAATGCTAGGACTCATTTACATCTTCATTTTCTCATACCAGAGAAAAGATGCGATATGTACCTACCATTATTTCTTATGGGAATAATAGTCTTGACTTACAACCACCTTGAGTTACAACCAATTTGTACTGTACTCTTGTGATCTTGGTGCAAAAATACTTACCAAAATCTTAGGAAATCAAATACAGCAATAAATATATTTCAAAACAATAGCATCGAGTGGGATTCATCTCAGTTATGAAATTTCGGTTTAACATTTTCAAATTAATGTAATTCACTATCTTAATTTAGAATTAAAAATTTAAAACATACACTCTTCTCAGTACTCCTGCAAAGCATATAACAAAACCCAACATCTATCCCTGATAAAACCTCTGAATAAACTGGGAAAAATTCCTAGACTTGATATAGCCTGCTTACAAAAAACCTACACATAAGATCATACTTAATGATGAAAAAGTAAAGTTTCCCTCTATAAGATCAGGAATAAAGGGGCCGGGGAGTTAGCTCAGTGGTTCTGGCGCCTGTCTTGCAAGCGCAAGGGCCCGGGTTCGATTCCCCAGTAACCACATAACAATACTGGGTGTGGAGACTCACCCCAGCAGCAACCAGTACCACATACCACAGTGCCGGGCGTGGTGGCTCACGCCTGTAATCCCAGCACTCGGGAGGCAGAGGCAGGAGGATTGCTGTGATATGAGTTTGAGGCTGAGCTCAGGGCCAGCCTGAACCACAAAGCGAGACCCTGTCTCAAAAAACCTAAAAAAAAAAAAAAAAAAAATGATCAGGAATAAAGGAACAATGTGTACATTCAACATTTCTATCCAAGAATGCAGTGCAGGTTTTAGCCAGTGCAATAAAGCAAGAAAAAGAAATAAAGGCACCCAGATTGAACAGCATAAATCCATATAGTCATTATTTGCAGAGAAAATCATGTAGAAAATTCTTTTTTTAATTAAATAAATTTATTCAAGGAATTTCACATGTAATTTCTTCATTACTCTTCAAAGTCATTATAATAAGGTTCTTTGTCTTCAAAATAGTCCTTTTTCAAAGAACTGGTGTTTAATCCAGTCATCCTGTCTGTCTGGGAGCTCATATCCAAATTCCTTCCAGCAAAGTACATTTTAGGAGCCTAGAATTGGGATTGTACATAGTGCTGATATTATGGCACAGAATCCAGATTCTGGATTATTACTCCATTATTCATTTCTAATATTGAAAGTCAACATTTTTCATTATTCTTTTTTTTTTTTTTTAAGACATGGTCTCACTATGTAGTCCAGGCCAGCCTTGAACTCACAGCAGTCCTCTTGCTTCTGCCTCCCAAGTGCTAGGATTACAGGCGTGAGCCACCACGCCCGGCACTGTGATGTGTGGTACTGGGGATCAAACTCGGGACCTTGTGCTTTCAAAGCAGGCCCTGGAAGCACTGAGCTAAATCCTGGCTCATTTTTCATTATTCTTGAACAAAACATTACAGGTCTCATTGTCACCACTGTAATACATTTGCTGTGATGAAACATGATCTGTGTCTCAATTTTAGCCACAGTGATCAACTGTGGATGCCAATCAACAGTGACAATTCTACTCGAAAATGAGGCTCTCACGTAGAAAATTCTATGTAAGCTATACCAAAGCTGCCAGAACAAAGAAGCAAGTATAGCCTGGTAGTAGGACACAAGATCTATGTACAAAACTACTTTTGCTATATTCCGTATTAGGTATAAACAATCACAAATTGAACTAGAAATAGTATTTAAAATAGTACAAAGATATGAAACACAAATAAATTTAACAAAAAGTGTGCAAGAAATATCTGTTGAAAAACTGTAAAATACTGCTGAGATAAATTTTAAAGGGCCAAAATAGATAAAAAATACTGTGCACATCCAATGGAAAAATTAATATTGTTAAGATATTGATGCTCCTCAAATTGATGTAGATATTCAATGCAATTCTAGTCCAAATCTCAACAAGAATTATCACAGGAATTAATAAGCTTATTGTAAAATTTATACAGAAATACAAAGGAGTCAAAAACAGTATTGAAAAAAGAAAACAACTTGAACTTACAATTTTCAGTTTCAATAATTATTATAAGGTTATAGTACACAAGAAAATGTGTATTGTCATGGAAACAATGGATTAAGAGAACAAAAGAGACTGTTACTGTTTGAATCTAAAATGTGAGTTTCAATGGATGGTACAGCATTCATGGGTTTCCACTTGCAGCAAGACATAAATTGTAAAGAAAAACAACTTTAAAAGGACAGGCTAAAAGGACAACAAAAGAGTTAGTACAGGAAGAAAACACTATCACAGTTAAATACATATTAAGTAAGAACGTGACATGCATAACACGCATCCACAACAGAGACCACAAACACAGGAAAAAAAAACTCTTACTTTGTTAAATGAAGGATACACTTTGTTACTTTGATTAAGTTTTGCAATTTTGTGTCAAGTGACAAATGAGATCCATCTCTTCCCTAGACACTAGCAGAGGATTTATGTCCTTCCCTCTTTTCTTCCTTCTCTTCTTCCTTCTTTCTTAGGCTCTTTCTTGTGGTACTGGGGATTGAACCCAGGCCCTTCACATTGTACTACAACATCTCCAATCTTTTTCTTATTTTTTCTCCTCCCTCCACTCTCCATGGCTTGGTCCCCTTCCTTTTCCCAAAACTTTTCCTTCTTTTTTTTTTTTTAATTTGTGTTGTTGTTTTGTTTTTGAGACAAGGTCTTGCTATGTAATTCAGGGTGGTTTTTTTCTATATATCCCAGGCTGGCCTTGAACTTGCAGAGATCTTCCTGCCTCAGCCTCCTGAGTGCTGGTATTACAGATGTGCATCACCAGTTCCCTGTTTCTTATTATTTATCTTTTATTTGCTCTTTGATTTATTTATATTTTGCATTTCTCATTTAACACAAATCATGCAATATTTTTGTTTTTTTTATTTTGAAGTAGAATCTCACTAAAACCCTAAGATACTCATGCTGGGCTAGAACTTGTGATCCTCCTGAGTCAGGCTTCTGGTGTGCTGGGGTCATAGGCATGTGCCACCCCCACTAAGTTTTACTTTTCTTGTTGATTTCTTTTCAAAGAAGTGAATCCTAGGCCCTCAAGGAAACATTCCTGAGTTGAAAGCTTGAAGAGAGGTGTATTTAGTCATTACCCAAAATTGATTTATATTTGAAAAGGACTAGGGCCAGAGATTTAGCTCAGTGTTTCTGGCATCTGCCTGGCAAACACAGGTCCCAAGTTCGAACATGTATACATTCTTTATTTTTCATGCTGGATTCAAACTCAGAGCCCTGTGCATGCCAGGTAAAACCCTACCACTGAACTTCACTCCGAGCCTAAGACATTGTTCTTATCTTTATTCTCTAAAAATATATTATACTGGGCCGGGGATTTAGCTTGGCGGTTCCAGCATCTGTCTGTCAAGCACAAGGTCCCAATTTCGATCCCTAGTAGCACATATGACAATGCTGTGCACAGTGGCTCATGCCTGTAATCCCAGCACTCAGAAGCAGAAAGATTGCTGTGAGTTTGAGGCTAGCCTGGGCTACATAGTGAGTTCTGGGCCAGCCTAAACTATAAAGCGAGATCCTGTCTCAAAAAACTAAAAAAAAAAATTTAAAAATAGAAAATCAAAATATGTCTTACCAATTTTTTACCTCATATTACATCATATTAGGTATTATAAGTAATCTAATTATGATTATAATATATAAGATGTATAGTTTACATGCAAATATTATCCCTTTAGGGTCTCACTTTTTATAGTTCAGGCTGACTCTGAGTTCAGCCTTGGACTCACAGCAATCCTCCTGCCTCTGCCTCCTGAGTGCTGGGATTACAGGGATGAGCCACCATACCCCACACTGTGGTATGGGGTACTGATTGCTGGTGGGTATGAGTCTCCATGCCCAGCATTGTTGTATGTGGTTACTAGGATCAAACTCGGGACCTTCCACTTGCAAGACAGACGCGGAACCACTGAGCTAAATCCCTGGCCTAACTATCCCTTTTTAAATAATAGACTTGAATGTCCAGTGATTTTATCTTTATATGTAAATATAAAATTTGTATATATCAACAAGGTACAAAGGAATGCTCTGATACATGTGTACACCATGCATTATTTAAATCAAGGTAAATTTATCTCCTCAAGGTTTAATTTTTTTTTTATTTTTTGAGACAGCGTCTCACTTTTGTAGTTCACGCTGGCCCTGAGCTCACTATGTAGCCCAGGCAAGCCTTGAACTCATAGCAGTTCTCCTGCCTCTGCCTCCCGAATGCTGGGATTACAGGCTCGAGCCACCATGCCCAGTATGTGGTACTGATTGCTGGTGGGCGTGAGTCACCACGCCTGGTATTGTTGTATGTGGTTACCGGGGATGAACTCAGGAACCTGCACTTGCTCAGCAGGTGCCAGAACCACTGAGCTAAATCCCTGGCCCAAACTTTAATCTTTTATGGTGAAAGCACTCAAAATCCATGTTACTAGCTTTTGAAATGTACTGTATATTATAGTTGCCTATAATCCCCTTACTTGGCAGTAATACACCAGAACCTATGCTCCTGTCTCACTATAATTTGGCGCTCATTGCTCTCTTTAGGTATCACCACCCCACAACTGTCCCCAGCCTCTGATTACTACCATTCTGCTTTCAACTTCTATAGGGTTAGCACTGTTAGATTTTACGTGAGTGAGATCATATGGTACTTGTCTTTTTGTGCTTTGATTATTCAGTGTGACTAAAAAATACAGTGAATAACTTATTTTTAAAAATGTATGATAATAAAAGATATCATCACTCATCCCCCTCAAAATACTCTTCTTCTCTTAGAACACACACATTCCATCATTCCTGCCACTTTCTAAGCAATTCTGGAAGTCCTCTTCCATGTCTGTAGTTGTCTTTGGAGGTTTTGAACCTATTCAAAACATTTACCTTTCATGGTCTACTTGATTTAAGAGAAGAATCAGAACTCTCACAGCACCAGATCCAGTGAATGAGGTGGATAAGAACACACTATGATATTTTATTTGACAGAAATGTAGTAGACATTTTTGAATGAATTTAAGACACTGTTGCAGCTATGAAAAGCCACTCAGCAAAGAGAACACCCAGAAACACTTCAGAAAGTGGAAAGACCAGTGGGATATGTGTATTCAGAAAGGAGAGAACTGTTTTGAGAAGTCTTAATGGCAGTATGTCTTCTACTGCAATAAGTTTTGAATTTTTACTTAAATATTCACTGTTTATCTTTCAAAAATGAACTGAGTAATTGGAAAAGTGGTTTAAAATTTAATGGAGGTATGGCTATTTTGCTGTGGAGATATTTCAAAGTAGAGTGGGTACTAAGAGATAATCTCAATACAATTAAACATTTAAATCATTTTTAAAAGTCATTTTTTAGGAGTCAAGATTTAGCTCAGTGGTTCCAGCACCTACCTTGCAAGCGCAAGGTCCCAAGTTCAATCCCCAGGAACTACATACAACAATGCCAGGTGTGGTGACTCAAATCCATCAGCACAATTCTGGGCGTGGTGGTTTATACCTGTAATCCTAGCACTTGAGAGGCAGAGGCAGGAGGATTGCTGTGAGTTCAAGGCTGGCCTGGGCTACATAGTGACTTCAGGGCCAGCCTGAACTACAAAAGCAAGACCTTGTCTCAAAAAAAAAAAAAAAAAAAAAAAAAAAAAAAAAAAAAAAAAAAAAAAAAAAAAAAAAAAAAAAAAAAAAAAAAAAACCAAGCCCCTTTTTAAAAAATTTAGGGCTTCAGTCATAGTATTCAAGACCAAGGAAACATTATAGGTGCACATAAATATTACTTATCCTCACTTAGAAAAGGGAAACTGTCCTTGATTTCTCAATTCAAAAAATGTAAGCAACTAATTCATCAATCTTTGATATTTAAACCTGAATTGATAAAATAATAATAAAATATAAAATAAGTGGAAATGTATGCTTAATAAAATGTAATTATAATGAAAACATAAATATTGACTTTTTACCAAACCACATATTTCATCTGAAACAGTCATCTACAGTTTCACAAATGACAGAATTTCATTCTTTTTGTGGCTAAATAGTATTCTGTTGTGCATATATATCACTTTTTCTTTATTAACTTAGCACTTGATGAACACTTCAGTTGTTTCAATATCTTGGCTAGCATGACTGGTGCCACAGTGCACACAGGAGTGCAGATGTCTCTGACATACTGGTTTCATTTCCTTCAGCTGTGCACTCAGAAGCGAGATTACTGGATCATATAGTAGTTCCACTTTTAATTTTGTGACTAACCTCCATACTATTTCCCATAATAGCTGTGTGTCTTAGTTACTTTTCTTGTTGCTGAGACAAAATACCCAGTACCCACAAGTTAAAGGAGGAAAGGTTTATCTTGGCTCACAGTTTGTAGGGTTTCAGCCTACTGTTGGCTGGTTCCAAGACAGGGTGGGATGGCAGTTGGGCATGGCAGAAGAGACAGTCCATGGCAGGGTAGGCAGGAGTGACAAGCAGTGAGGCTTCTGGATTTTTATCTTATCCAGGCTACAGCAAGCCTATGGGATGGTGCCACCCACACTTAGGGTGGGCCTTCCCATTATCCACACCCAAAACTATGCTAAGGTAATTAGTAAACTAATTTAGTTATCACACATCCTTAATCCACATTCACATACCTTAGTGGCAGCTACATTTGAAAAGTCCACCTATGAGCACGTGAGAATTAGAAGGACATCTAGATGCAAGCCATAACACTGTACTAAATTATAATCCCTCTAACAACGTGCAAGCATTCCCTTTCTCTTCATCCTAATCAGCACACGTCACCATTCACCTTTTTGATGCTAGCCATTCCAGGGGTGGGGTAGGAGATGAGGTTCAGTGACAGAGCACTTGGTCAGTATACTGGAGACCCTGGGTTCGACCCCCAACATTAGAATAAAAGACAATTCAGCCAGGAACTACACAATTTCAGTTACTTGAGAACAAAAGCAAGAAGATGACATAAGCCTATGACCTTGAGACCAGCCTGGGTAACAGGGAGTGAGAATCAGCTAAAAAATTGGCAGCCATTCTTATTAGAGTGAGGTGATAGCTCATTCTGGTTTGGGTTTGCATTTCCTGAGTGACTAATCATATTGATCACTGTTGCATATACCTGTTGACTCCATTTCTACGTCTTTTGAGAAATGCCTATTTAGGTCTGCTGCTCATTTCTTTCTTTAATCAGGTAATTTGATTTTTGCTGTTGAGTGCTTTTTTAGTTTCTTTTATATTCTGCCTTTTAACCTCTTGTCAGATGTACAGTTTGCAAGTACTTTCTTCCATTCTGTATGTTGTCTCTTCATTATGACGATTGTTCCCTTTGCTGTGCAGCAGTTCCTTGGTTCATTATAAGCCCATTGGTCTATTTATTTTTTATTTGGGCAGCTGATTGAAAACAGAAGCAGAAATGAGAACCCTGCTGTTTTTTATTATAACAGACATTAAAGAGATTTGGAAAAATGCAAATCAATGTCACTTTTCTCACTGAAGTATTTTGTTGTTGTTTTGCAAAACATAGGATTTTAAAAATTCATTTTACTGGTTTTCCAAAGGATTTCAGTTCAAAATGAAATTAAAATAACAAATGAGGCACAGTCTTCATCATCGATCTATATTTCTATTACATCTATGAATCATCCTTCTGAAAAGAAATGTATTCTAAATAAGAAATTAAATGACTTTTATCATCTGTTTTCTAGTGGTAGACACAAGACTTTGACTATGAGGACTTCAGGATAAGGTATAATTAGAACTGCTTTGGATAAAAACAGAATAGGGTTCCCTAGGAAATATTAAAATTTGTAAGAAAAGGAATTGATGAATGGAAAATTAAATATGTAAGGATATGTGGAAATTTGTAGTAGAAAATGATGGATTAAGGCTAAAAAGTGAAAAATGAATCTGTCTTATTCTACTAATAAAGTGAGTCAGAATAAAAATTAATGAACAGGAAACTACTCAAATATGCATTAAGAGAAAGCTGGAGAAACAAATCTTGGTATATTCACTCAAAGGAGGGCTATTCAGGAGTAGAAAAAAATTGACTCTTGATAATATACAACACTAGATGAATCTCAGCATTATTATGAGGAGTGAAAAAAGCCAGACACAAAAAGAATATCTATAACATGGTTCTATTCATATAAAGTTCAAGACAGGCAAAAATGGACCAGAGATTTAGTTCCAGGTACTCTGCCTACCTTGTAAACACAAGGGCCTGAGTTCAATCCGCAGCATTGTAAGGAAAAAAAAAAGAAAGAAAGAACAGGCAAAAATAACCAAAGGAGATGAAACTCAGAATAGGGGTAGGGACTAAGAGGAAACGGAAGGAAACACGAAGTGACTTCCTGGGGTTATTCAAGTACAATTTTCAAAGAACATAAATATGTATACTTAAGATATGTGCTTTAAATGAGTTAAATTATTCAAAATTTTTTTAAAACTTCAAACCCCATAAAACTTAGAGAATTAGTAGCTTAATTGTACTTTGAAAGAATCTACTGATCATGAGTTTACCCTATGGTACTTCTTCCTTTCCAACTGAATATTTTTGTTTTGTTTTGTTTTGTTTTTCAAGACAGGATCTTGTTAAGTAGTGGGTGAATTATAGTACTTTGTGCTTCTCAAGCAATTCTCCCACTTTATTTAAGTTCTTACATTTATGTGTGGAGAATGTTTGTATTATTCTTTTGTAGTCTTCTAATTGCTACAGAATCTGTTGTGAAACAGTTTCATTTCTAGCATTAGAAATTAGAGTAATCTCTTCTTTTCAGAGATTTACTAACTTTACATGCCTTTTGAAAGAACCATGTTTTTGTTCCAATGATTTGCTATATGTTCAATATTCAATTTCATTATTTATTACCTTTATTAGTACCATATTTCTCTTTAACTTTGATTTTTACTCTTTTTCTAGGTACTTCAAGTAGTACAGATTGTTGATTTGACACTTTATAAATGTAATCATTTAGACTATAAATATTCCCTTTAAGTCTATTTTAGCCAAGTCCTACAAATTGTAATGCTGTTCTCATTTTCATTCAGTCTGATTCTATTTCCCTTAATTTTTTTCTCTCAGATCTTTAAAAGTGTATTGTATTACCTCCAAATGTCTGGAAATTTTCCAGTTATCTTTTTCTTACTAACTTCTAGTTAAATGTCACTGTGATTAGAGCAGAACTTCTGAATGCTTTCAGTTATTTTAAATTTGCTGGGGCTTGATTTATGATGCAGAGTATGATTTATCTTAGTGCTATGACCCATGGCCACTTTGAAAGAATATGTATTCTGATATTGGATGGAGTATTTGACAAACATTGATTGCTTTTTTTTTTTTTTGGCTCTTGCTGGTGTTGAGCTCTATATTTTTGCTGATTTTCTGTCTGGTTATTGTATGAATGGTTAACAAAGAAATGTTGTTATCTCAATTAAAATAGGAGATTTGTTAATTTCCCCTTTACTTATATCAGTTTTTACTTCAAAAATATTTCAGCACTGCAGTTTGGTAGGTACACATTTATGATTCTTAGTGGGGTGAGTCTTTCACCACTTTATAATAATCAGCTCTATTTTTTTATTTGCTGTTTCAGTGTTCCTGCCTTCCTGTAGCTAATTTTACCCTTTTAAAAAACATTCTATCTTGGCTTATCTTTCATGGTTTTCACTATATCTCTTTGTAAAGATTTTGTGGTTGTCCTAGGTGTTTCATTCTACACACTCATCACAGTCTACTGATATCTTATCAATTTAAGTGAAATGCAGAAACTTTATCTTCCTGTCTGCTGCCAGCCCCCGACCTGCTCCACCACTGTGGGTTCCTGGTCTGTTTGTGCTTATTCACCAGCTCTGAGCCAGATTTGCATTTCATTTCCCCTTTACACAAGGCAGCTGAGGTGTCAATCAACTGGCCAATCTGATCATTGATAAGATCAACACCAAGGGACAGAAGAGAAAATGACCGACTGAGCAAGCCACCACCCACGGTGAGACAGTGCAGCCCTGTGACAAGGTGAGGCAGCGAGCCTGGCTGCAACCACCCACCAACTCCAAACCAGCTCTGTGTTTTGCTTCCCCTTAGTATGGGGCAGCAGAGGCACACACTCACCCACCAACCTGGTCCTAAATGAGGTAAACGCCAGGGAGAAAGGGGAATCCCACAGGCCCAACAAACCCAATGAAAGGGTACAGATCTTGTCAGCAGCTTGAGGTAATCTAGTTCTACCCTAGCAAAGTGACAGAGTGAGAGACAATGGCAGAAAACTGTCACCAAGAGGGTGAGGGTTATACATAGACCCCTTGAGAAGTGTAAGTCAGCCCAGAAAGGACACAGGCCCTGCCCTCTATAGTGAGGAAGCACATTTAGCAGCTACTGACATTAAGTCCAACAGTCCATTTGAACCCCTGCCCCATGGATTACTTCCAGCAGGGATCAAGGGGCTGATGGTTTTCCTCACCTGTCAATACAAGCTTCAGCTTGTGCTAAGTGGAAAAAAATGTGTCATGCTGAATTTTAAAACTGCAGACCTTGAAAAGGAACCACTCATTCAAAATCAGAGGATTTTTGACTCAATGTTTTAAAATTTTTAAATTATTTCTCTTTCCTTCAACAACTTTTAGCGGGAAGTAGTTTTTTTTCTTCCTGTTTTCTTTTTCCCTCTCACTCCTCAGTAGGATACCCTATCCCACTTTTAACTCCTCCTTCTCATCTTCCATTGATTAATTTTTCAAATTTTCTTTTTAATTCTCCACTTCCTTATCCCCCCTTTACTTAAGCTTTATGAATTGTGAGATAGTTATTAACTGTATACTATTATTATTGAATACTATTCTAGTGGAGGTAAAGTTGTTCTACTTAATAGATATTTACTGTAGCTCAATATATGATTGTTATATTATAGATCTGTTCTCAATGGTCTGTAAGATACATTATTATCTAATTTGTCTTTAATGCTATTCTTATTGCTGATATTATTACTACAGCCAGGGTGACATAATTGTTGCCATTCATCAGTTGTCTTTGGATGCCAATATCTGGATTGTCATTGTGTCATTAATAATACTATGGCCCATTCTTGGAGAAATGGACACTGAGGCAACATTCTGCAGCTTCCTCTTCAAAACAAATGGAGGTGTCTGGGTCGTGAGACAGAGGTAAAAGTCAATAGTTGTACATGTCCAAGAGACTTCACTGAAAAAGCAGACATTAACTAAAGAGGTCTCCATACTAGTAAAAAGCTTTGCACATCAACTTGCTAGCCTCAGCATGAGGAAAAGAAAACAAACAAAAACATAGAAACATGAGGAGATAGGACAAGAAAATGATTCCAAAAACTCCCAACTCCCCAAAACTGACTGATGAAGCATTGGAGGGGAGAAAATCAAAAGCCACTTAGCAGAATTATTACAAAGGATAACAGAGCAGATAACAAAACATCAATGAGGCTCTTGTGGGGGCTCAATGAAGATATAACTAAAGAGATAATTGGTCTACAAAACAAAATGATTGGCAAGTCCACACATGACACTTATAAAAAGCTACTTGACCTAAATAAAATTATACAAAACATGAATATCCATCATAGAAAATAATTACAGTCCAGAAAACACACCAAAGAAAAACTCAGGAAATTTAAAAATCCATTGATAGTATGGAGAGCAGAGGTGACCAATGTAGGACAGAGTATCAGAACTAGAATGGGGGAAGGGTGAGAGTGACTAATTAATGAAAAATAGCTTCAAAAACCAAGAAGACATTAAAAAGAGATCCTACAGCTTCTAGATGACACAGAGGATTCATCTGAAATTAGTTGAAATTAATGAAAAGTCAGAAGACAGCACAGATGGTGTTTTAAAAACCTGTGCACTGAAATGATAACAGAAAACTTTCCTAATAAGGGAAAAGAATCTATCGCACAGATAAATTAGGTATGTGGATCCCCAAATAGCCATGGTCAGAGAAAAATCTCTTCAGGACATATCATAGTCAAAATTCAAGAAGTTCAACACAGAAATAGAATCTTAAAAACAGTTAAAGAAAAGCAGTGAGTTACTTATAAAGGTAAACTATTAGAATTATAGCAGATTTTTCAAGAAAAACTTAAAAGCCATGAGAGGTATGAGTGAAGGGTTTCAAGCCCTAAAAGAAAACAATTTCCAACCCAGGTTGATATATCCTATAAAACTATCTTGCAAAAGTTATGGAGATATGAGATATTTCCATAATAAATAGTACCTGAAGAAAATATATGACCTCCAAAAAAGCACTCCAAAAAATTGTCAAGGATATCCTAGAAAGAGGATATGAAGCTAACGATGATAAAGGTCTAATATAATGAGTACACTAGGTAGGATGAGCAGTTAAGTAGAAGGGAAAGTCAAGGGCCGGGGATTTAGCTCAGTAGCACCATGCCTTCCTCACAAACACAAGGTACTGAATTCAATCCCAGGTAACAGAAAAAGAAAAAAAAAAGGAGGGAAAGACAAGGAATCAGCAAAAGGAAAATAAGAATGACAGGAAAAAGTCAATATACATCAGTAATAATTCTTTTTTAAAATTAAAATATTTATTGGTACATTACATATACACATCATGATTGCACTCAACAATGAGAATTTGTACCAGTATATGACACAACTTATTTCTCATTTTTTTTCCCATAGCCCTGCCCACCCTACCACCCCCACCCCCTATATACATAAACTTTGTTTCCTTTCTCTTTTGTTACAATCTCATTATTTTTCCCCCTTCACCCCATTTCACTTTGAGTATTTTCTATTTCACAATATATAAGATACATTCTAAACTCATTTACATCTTTATTTTCTCATACCAGAGAAAAGATATGATATTTACACATCTGTGACCTATTTATTTCACTTATGAGGATGTCCTCAAGGTACGTCCATTTAAGTATAAATGATTCAAACTTATCATTTTTTATGGCAGAGTAATACTCCATTCTGTAGAAGAACCACAACTTTTTTACCCAGTCTCCAGTTGATGGACATTTGGGTTGTTTCCAAGATGTAGCAATCACAAACTGAGCTGCTATAAACATGGGTGCACATATGTCACTGTGACATGAATCTTTTAATTCTTGTGTGTGTATACCTAGCAGAGCGATGGCCAGGTCAAATGGGACCTCCAATCCTAGCTTTTTGACAAATTTCCAAACTGACCTCCACAGAGGTTGTACGAGTCTACATTCCCACAACAGTGGAGAAGGGTTCCTTGTTCTCCGCAGCCTCAGCCAACATTTGTTGTTGGCTAATTCTGAAATGGCAGCCATTCTATGTGGAGAGAGATGAAATCTTAATGTTGTTTTCATTTGCATTTCTTGAATAACTACTGATGTTGAACATTTCTTCATATGCTTCTTAGCTGCTTTTATATCTTCCTCTGAAAAGTGTCTGTTCATTTCAGATACTCATTTTTGAATTGGGTCTTTAAATTTGGGTGGATTGATTTTTTTAAAGCCCTTTACATATTCTGTATAGTAGCCTTTTGTCTGGGAGGCGGCTGGTAAAGATTCTTTCCTATATTGTTGGTTGCCTTTTCGTTTTGCTAGTGGTTTCTTTTGCTGTGCAGAAACCTCTCAATAGGATGA
This sequence comes from Petromus typicus, assembly GCA_004026965.1. Lineage (NCBI taxonomy): Eukaryota > Metazoa > Chordata > Mammalia > Rodentia > Petromuridae > Petromus > Petromus typicus. The sequence goes on along the minus strand of PVIR01004483.1, from coordinate 57,013 downwards.
GATCCCATTTATCAATTTCTTCTACCAGTTCTTGTGCTATGGAGGATTTGTTCATGAAATCTTTCCCCAAACCAATGTCTTCAAGAGTTTTACCTAACCTGTTTTGTAGCAGGTTTAGGGTGTCTGTTTTAATATTTAGGTCCCTAATCCACTTTTATTTTATTTTATTATTTATTATTTATTTTATTATTTTATTTATTTTATTATTTTATTTATTTTAGTATATGGTGAAAGAGCTAGGTCTAGCTTTAGTCTTTGGCAGGTTAAAGTCCAGTTTTTCCAGCACCATTTGTTAAAGAGGCTATCCTTCCTCCACTGAGGGTATTTGGCTCCTTTGTCAAAAATGAGATAGCTTAGTGTGTCTGGAGTTGCTTCTGGATCTTCTAATCTACTCTACTGGTCCTTGGATCTGTTGCTTTGCCAGTACCATGCGTTTTTATCACAGTGGCTTTGTAGTACAGTTTCAAGTTGGGGATCATAATAACTCCCATCATGTCCTTATTGCTTAGAATTGCTTTGGCTATTCTAGGTCTTTTGTGATTCCAGATGAAGTTCTGAATTATTTTCTCTAGATCTGTGAAATATGCCGTTGGGAGTTCAATTGGGATTGCATTGAATCTGTATAATAGTTGTGGGAGTATAGCCATTTTGATGCTATTGATTCTTCCAACCCAGGAACAAGGGATGTCTTTCCATTTTCTGGTATCTTGTATCTCATTTTTCAGAGTACTGTAATTTTCAGAGTAGAGGTCTTTCACCTCCTTTGTTAGATTAATTCCTAGATATTTCATTTTGTTGGCTGCTGCTGTGAAGGGGATTGATTCCCCAATTTCTTGCTCAGTGAATCTGTTGTCATTATTTGCTGATGACATGATACTCTATCTAGAGGATTCTAAAAACTCAACCAAGAGACTGCTAGACCTAATCACTAAATTTAGTAGTGTAGCTGGATACAAGGTTAATGCTCAAAAATCATTAGCCTTCATCATATACACAAACATCAGTAACAATTCTTAATATGCATGGTCTGAGTTTACCAGTCACAAGACAGACTGGCAAAATGAATCAAGAAACAAAATCCAACACTATATGGGATATACAGGAAACACATTCAAAACAAAAAGAAATTCAGAGACTAAAAATTACAAGACAGAAAACACTAGTCCATGAAAGGGAAACCCAAAAATAAGCTGAAGTTGCAATACTATTTTCAGACAAAGTGGACTACAAACCAAAACTGATCAAAAGATAACAAAGAATTCCACTACATATTGATAAAGGGAACAGTTCAAAAGGAATAGATAATTAATAACATGTGCAAAGAACAGTGGGGTCCATATCTTCAAAAACAACTACTACCGAACATACAAGATCAGAAAAACAAACACAATTATAGTAGTGGAACTCAATATTGCTGTATCACAAACGTAGAGATAATTAGACAAAAAAATCAACAAAGAATTATTAGAATTGAACCAAACTTTCAAACAAATAGACTTAATAGATAGCTAGATTGTTCAGTCTAACAACAAAATGCATGTTCTTTTCAGCAGCACACAGAACTTTTTCCAAAATAGACCATATACTAAACAATAAAATATGATTAAATAAATGCAAAAGAATTAAAATTATACCATGCATACTATGAGATCATAGAGCAATGAAATCAGAAATCAATAGCAAAGGAAAACACAGAAATCATGCAAATACGTGGAAATTAAATGATACAACCCTGAAGAATCAACGGATTACAGAAAAAAAAATCACAGAAGAATAAGACTAGAACTAAACAATAATGCCAGTACAACATATCAGAATTTACAGGACACAATGAAAGCAGTCCTAAGAGGGAAGTTTGTAACTGTGAATGCCCATATCAGAAAAGCAGTATAATCCTAAATAAGTAACCTAAAGATGCACCTCAAATTTTCTAGATAAATAGAAACAATCCACAATGGGCCAGGGAGTTAGCTCAGTGGTTCTGGTGCCTGCCTTGCAAGCACAAGGTCCCTAGTTCAATCCCTGGTAACAGCATACAACAAAGCTGGGCATGGTGACTCACATCCACAAGCAATCAGTACCACATACCACAGTGCTGGGCGTGGTGGCTCACACCTGTAATACCAGCACTTGGGAAGCAGAGGCAGGAGGATTTCTGTGAGTTCGAGGCTTGCCTGGACTACACAGTGAGCTCAGGGCCAGCCTGAACTATAAAGTGAGACTGTCTCAAAAAATACATACATACATATATATATACATACATACATACAAACAAGAAAAACTGAAACAAAAAGACTAAAAAAAATGAAACAGTGATGTATGCTCCAATATGAACATTAAACATATGAAAAGTGAAAGAAGATGATCATAAATGGCTACATATTTTATGACTCTATGGGTTGTCTAGAGTAGAAAAATCTGTAGAACCAGAAGTTGTGGTTAGCAGGGCTGGTGAAGTTGGGGAAAATTATGAAGTAACTGCTAGTGGCTAAAGTGGTTCCTTTCAGAAGTGATGAAATGACCCAGAATTAGAGAAGTTTGATGGTTATATAACTATATAACCTATATTAAACATCACTGAATTGTACTTTTTAAAAGATAAATGTCACAGTATGGGAATTCCATAGCAAGAAAATATTTCTCCCAAGTAATACCTAATATATTTAAATTAGAGCAATGTCGAATTATACTTTTCAAGAAATATAAATGCTGTAGGAGTCACTAAGATTTTTAAATGTCCAGTGTATTCTAAATTTACCTGATTATAAGAATCACCCGAGAGCTTGGTTAAAAATACATAGTCCCATACATCTCCAGAGAGGATTTAGATTGTTGACTATCATCAGATGGAGGTCTAGAGTGTGTGCAATCTGTTCTTTTAGCATTGCCTGAAGTGACTGTGATGTTCAAGGGCATTTAGGAAGTAGCCTGAGACAACAGTGAACCACTGAAGGCTTCTTCTCTTGCGAAAAGTTATGTCACTTTCTGAAATAACTAATTGTTTTGGTAGTTTATTGGAATAGGGTTTGCTTAATCAGAATGTTAAATTACCACACATGTTTGTCTAAAAGCAATTAATATTATTATACTTGAACTGTTTAAAACAATGGAGAGTAGTTTGTGTTTTTGTAAAGCCCATTTGATGTTGTCTAATTAATGTTTCTGTAGTGGGTTCCCATCATTAACAAATGTGAATTTTTGTAAATTTCTAAATACTTTCTCAGTTTTTCCCATCTTACTCCTTTTTTATCCATATCTAGCATATTTCCAACATTTATGCAATGTTTTTCAAAATGGAAAGTCTCTCACTTTGCCAGGGTGTATTTTTTTTTTAAATTCATACAATAAAGAAAAAACAAAAATTTTCATAGACTCTCTTACTTAACAAAAATAACATGTTAATATTGTAGTTCATGTACTTTCAGACATGTTATACACATACATGCAATGGAAACATAATATACTTCTGCCATTTTCACTAATATAGTTAACATCTTTGTATTTCAATGCTTTAAAGATCTACCGCATCTATTTTAAGGACTGTATAAGAAGTAGCTTATGCAGAAACTATAATTTTTGTAATCAGTACTCTTCAAAACCTAAAGTTATATATAAAGTCTTGCTGCTCTTTTGCTTTTTTGCCTCTGGAATAAACGTTTAAGCGTTTGAAAAATAAAATAATGAATGTATAAGAGGAAAATAAAGAACATATTTATGACTACATATTAAAGAGATCGTCTTAAACTGGGACAAGAAACCCCCAAACCATAGAGAATATGGCAATTAAACTTGATGGCAGAAAAGTTAAAATTTCAAACTCATACCATTAACAAAGTTAAAACAGGTGTTAACAGGTTGCATTAAATAGTTAAAACACATGAGAGAGGTAATAGTGTTACTGTATAACAAGCTCATGGAAAGCATTCAGAAAAATTCAAATCAGTAAAAAGGTGGATAAAGGATAGGTGTCCATTCATAGGAAATGAAATATCAGTGCCCCATAACATGAAAAGCTGTTGAATTGCCCTAATTAAATAAATACAAATTAAAACAACAATGCAACAGCACTTTTGCCTATTAGGTTTGGAAAAATGATACATGAGTAATGATACTCTGGTTGGGCTTCAATCTGGAGAAGTAGAGACTTACTGTTTTAAGGGTAAACACTGATGCAATCACATTAACAGGACAATTGTATGTTCCCTCCCATATTCAAATTATCTACATCCTACGATCCAGCAATTGTATTTCTAGCGCAATAGCCTATAGAAACAGCATGAACACAGAACAATACCTCTTACAGCAAGATGTGTTAGTAAAATGTCAAAAGAGCCAAATGTTTTTCAATCAGGAAATGGTTAAGCAAATGATGGTGCAATACTGTGCAACTTTTAAAAAGAATGAAGTAGATCTATTGTCTAGATGTCCAGGGTGTAATGTTTGGTTTTTAAAAAACACTAAATGGCAGAACGATGTGTATGCTAGTATTGGTTTATCAGTACGGAGGGGTGAGCTGAGCTACCTCCTCAGTCCTTTAATTTTTTTTTTTAACAAAGTCTCCTTAAATAGCTACATTTTCCAGGCTGAGTTTAAACCTGTGATCCTCCTGCTTCAGACTTTCAAAAGTCTTGAAATTTCAGGAGTGTGTCATATGCCTGGCTTAATCTTATTATTATAAAAAATCTTTAAAAACTGTATATACTGGGCCGGGGAGTTAGCTCAGTGGTTCCGGCGCCTGTCTTGCAGGCGCAAGGACCAGGGTTCGATCCCCGGCAACCACATACAATACTGGGTGTGGAGACTCACACCCAGCAGTAATCAGTACCACATACCACAGTGCCGGGCGTGGTGGCTCACGCCTGTAATCCCAGCACCCGGGAGGCAGAGGCAGGAGGATTGCTGATGTGAGTTTGAGGCTGAGCTCAGGGCCAGCCTGAATCACAAAGTGAGACCCTGTCTCAAAAAATCTAAAAAAAAACCTGTATATACTGTACATGTGTGTATATATTATATAATATATAATATATATTTATGTGTGTATTTGTGATGTGCATATGCACACATATTTAAATCATACACATTCATTTACCAAAAATGTCTGGAATATAGAACCAAATGTGAACTATCTCAGCTGAGTAAAACATGTAATTTTTTGTACACATCTCTGTTATAGCAAATACAACTTTGTTGCAATGAAAAATAAAAACATTCTTTATGTAAAAATATTCTTGTGAACGCATATTAGACATATATATATATATATGTCGAATATATATGCATATTTAGGATAGATAATATATATGAAATTTCATCCAGAAGTTGAATTTTTGTGAAAATTGGCAGCTTTCTGGCATGAGTATGAACTTGATTAAAGCTGGACTTTAATCTGGAGAGAGACTAGTACCTGAGAAAAGGAAGATGGCAGACAGCTTGGAAAGGGAAATCAGTAGGCCCTGATGACTGATTATAAGTAAGCAGAGAGATGAAGGTGAGCTGAAAATAGCTCAGACCCTGAGAACTCTGGAAAGAGCATTAACATAGGGAGAGAAGCCAGAGAAGCTGATTTTGAGGAGAAACCATGATCTCAGCAACTACAAAGATGTATTTTCTTACATCTGATCCTATAAAATAAATGACCTCCAAACTAAGTAGCTTAAAATAGCACTAACCATTACTTCTTCCTTAAAAGAATAGTGACCCTTTATTATTTCTATGGTTTCTGTGAGTTATGAATTCACACTTAGGCGCTGCACAGTGAACTGATTTCTACTCTGTGGTTCCTGTCCCCTCAAAGGTAAAAGTCAAAAACCGGAGGCTAAAGTTGCCTGGTGGCTCTTTCATGCACATTGGATGAGTTATGTCATGTTGGCGAATGGTGTCAGCTGGGGGTCTCGCTGGGACCATTGGCCATAGTACACTGTGTGACTCTTCAAGAAGCCTGACTTCCTCACAGCACAGTGCCTGGGTTCAGACAGAAGAGATCTGAGTGAAACTGTCTTAGTCATCACACTGCTGCTGCTATATGAGGCTGGTTTGGGCAGTCATAGCCCCCCTTTCTGTGTATTGAAGAGCAGGACACCTCCACCCTGCCTCCCAGTAAGAAGCCTGTACTAATATTTTTAGAGTATGTATAGGGAGAAATACGCAGGTGTGGCCAGTTTTGGAAAATAAATCTGTCATATTTCATCATGTCTTAAATTATTAATGACTTTATGGACTATCACTTTCAGAGAAATTTGTATACAGCTAAAGACCCAAGTAAGCCCAGTCCCTTAACCTTAATATCTAAGCACTAAAGGTATGGAGGCTGCATCATTAAAAACAGGGAGCATGATTTGAAGAGGGTGTTTTAGTTTTTAAGACCTCAGTATGTAAAGATACAATATAAAAAGCTTAAAAGATTCCAAGGTCTATTGTAACTGAAAGGGTCTCTATAATCTCGGTCTTCTCTAATTGTTGGGTTTAATTTTCCAACTACTTTTTAATTGACACATTAATTTCGAGGTATGCCAAATCAAACATACTATCCTAGGCCAGCTTCTCAAGAAGGAGAACCAAGGAAAGGATTAACAATTTACAATTATATAAATTATATTATTATATAATTTACTACGAGAGCCATCTCAGGAAGAAGGGAGCAAAGGTAGCAGGAGAGGGCAGAGGACAGAGCTCAGCAAAGATGTATCCCACTTTGTGAAGAAGGAATAGAGCCACAAAGGTGATCCCATTCTGAGGCAGGGGGCACTGTGTCATATAGTCACTGGAGGCAGGCTGAGGAAGAGGAGGTGGTCTGCCGCCTAACCTCTATCCAACATGGCTCCCACTCCTGAGGGCAATTCTCAGGAAAGGAGGAGCAGCCCACATTCTCGCAGCTCTGCAATGGGTACACTGGCCAGTAAAGGTCACCTAGCAGGCCACTAGCTGGGGCCTTGGCACAAATGAATCAGTTTCAAGGCTTTAGACCCTGTCTCCTAATAGTTCTTTATCCTTTATCCTCTTTTTGTCACTAACTTCTCTTCATCTGGGGCCACTTTGGGTACTGTCTCTTGCAGGAGGCTTTTTCTAACGGCTGATTGGTTATCTCTCACACATCCATGCTCCCACAGACACTTGCACAACTCTCTGAGCATTTAACCACACTGTACTGAAAACGTGTCTCATATCAGCCTTCCCCAGTGGAGTACAAGCCCACAGAGGCAAGAATCATGCCCTGTTTGTCTTTGACCTCAGGCATGCAGCAAGATGCCAAGCAGAGCTGGCCTGAGTAAATATGTGATGACCTGAACACCAGTGAAGAAGTTTCTTCTGTGGCCATGCAAGGCTACTCAATATAGCTGCCAAGAGTTCATTCATCTCCTTGTTAGAAGAGGGAAAATGGAAAGCCTAGCCATACATTTGGGACTAAGTGATTTCTGACAGATAAACTGGCATAGGAATTCTTGGTACACCTAAATAAAAGTACCATTCTACTGTTCTGGGGTGTGTGTGTGTGTGTGTGTGTGTGTGTGTGTGTGGTGCCAGGGACTAATGCCCAGGCTTCACACATGCTAGACAAGCTCTTTTATTTGAGCTGCATCCCCAGCCTTGTTAGATTTTAAAGGACATATCTTAACATGAGTTTGATGTTGTTGACTTTTTAAAAGAAGCTTTAGGAAAAGAGAGAAGAATGATGAAATTCACACATTAGCGGGAATAAAAATGTTTCTTTATTAGTGTAAAAGTGTTCAGTATAAAAGCTGGTTAAGAATTTTTGACAGTGCTGATCCTTCCCAGAATTTAAAAGGGAAACAAAATGTACAGGCACTGGATACTACATAGAATACAAAGGGCTGAAATCAAAAGAAAAGCAGTGAGCAAATGAAGTCAAGTGGTATCAAAAGGCAAAACTGTAACAGTACTTGATGGCCTGGTGGATGAGGAAGGAGATGGAAGAGATTCTGGGTTTCTGGAGGGCAGGAGAGCCTGGCTGGCTGTGGCAGACTTTCCCTCTGAACTGTGCCTTCAATCGCCTTCTGTGTCATGTGCACTTCCGGGACTCCACACACAGGGTAATGACGCTCTTGCCTCTTGAGTTCATGCTATTCCATACCACAGTGGCCACAGGGCAGTGAGGTGGAGGAGGAGAAGACTACAGAAGACACGAAGGAGAGAAACAGAGATTCCAGGGCCTCTTCCCAGAGGATCCTACACCCAACTGGTGACAGGAAGTTACCCAAGTGGCAAAACCCGCTGGGGAGCTTGTGTGGGGACTGCCCTGGGCCAGGTTTCATCACTGGCTATTTTTATTTTTAGCTTACACCACCTCTCAGAGTAACCAGGTCTATAAATGTCTATATAGTTTGTATGCCTGGGCCCAGAGCAGAAGACAGCAGCTAAAAAAGGATTGTGCTAGGCCTTATGCTGGGCACTCAACTGCCCCGACTGGCAGATGCCTTGGGTCTCACTTCAATTTTATGAGCATCATACCAACATCACCACGTCTTACTTGCCCTCCTCCCCCAGGTTTGCGAAAGAGGGTTCCCAAGTACACAGAGATCAGTAAGTATCCATAGGCAGGTCGCACAAAACCCAGGTCCACACGGCTCCACTGGATGGGCTACCCACAGTAGTGTTTTGGGGAATGTGGTAACGTAGCCTCCAGCTTGTGGGGCCACCTGGAGCTGGCTGACTGGCTCGCACTCTGCTTTCCCTGTGCTGGCTCCCTTAGGCACTTCTGCTGGTCTCCTGCTTCAGTGCCAGCTTCTTGTACTGTGTACCTGGGCTCTAAGGTACCCAGAACACAGTCTCTCACACTGGTCTCACCCTGGGAGACAAGGGAAGGGGAGCCTGGGCTTGAAGTTCCCTTACCTTCACTCTGGAAGAGCAGGCCCTACCTCACATGACTGTGGCCCTGAGATAAGGCATGCAAAGTGCAAGCTCGAGCTTTGCACACAGTCTGCCTGTATAGCTTCTCTCCCTTCTGAGGATAACTTATATACTTTTATTAGGTGAGCTTGGTCCCCGATTATTTCTGGAGTAGCACACAAGAAACTCAAAACCCATTGTCTCCATAAACACAGACTGACCCTTCATTTTTCTTTGTCTTTTCCAGATTTGCCAATGGCTGATGCGCTAGATATTTACCTGTTTATTTTTTAGATTTTTTTTTCTGGGTTTTTGTTGTTGTTTTAGACAGGGTCTTGCTTTGTACTTCAGGCTGGCTCTGAGCTCACTATGTAGCCCAGGCTAGCCTCGAACTCACAGCAATCCTCCTGCCTCTGCCTCCCAAGTGCTGGGATTACAGGCATGAGCCACTATGCCTGGCTACCTGTTTATTTTTTAATCAGTCCCCAGTGGCAGGGATTTGGGCCTGTCTTGTTTGCTGATGTCTGTCTAGCCTTTATAACAATGTTTGGCACATAGTTGACACTAAATAAATATTTGTTGAATGGACCTCCTGCCAAATGTATCTCTCCGTTTGTCCGACACCTCAGCCCACATTTCCGTATTGCTCAAGAAAAATGTGAGTAAAAAACAAAGAAAAAAACTGACTAAATGAATAAAAGGTACAGAGATAACATAGTCTAGGTTGGAGGAATGGTGGGTGGAAATGAAGGAGCCACACGGTGAGGCAGGGAATAAGTTTAGGAGTCAAAGTGAGTGAATGAAATTAATCCAAGGAGTAGGAAGATTCGAGGAGAAACAGCAGGTGATTAAAGGCACACTCAGTGGGGGCAGGGAGCTGGGGAAGGCAACAAATAGCTCTGAAATCAAAAAGGAAAATATAGACCAGACCAATGGACTTGGCCAGGGTCAGGCCACCAGGGAAATCTGAGCGGTTTCCACGAGAGCTACAGAGAAAAGCCAGATTGCCTGGACTTGAAGAGTGAGTAGGTGGTAGAGAAAGTAGCCTGGGAGATCTTACTCCCTTCCAGCTGTGAAAGGCAAGATTTGGCAAAAAGTTAAGTAAGGTCTACTTGTCAAGATGTGATTGGGACCTGCTTAAAGGCAAGAGGAAACAAATCTCTGGAGAGTGAAAAGTCAAACCAGCTTTTTACCAAAACAATGTGTCACCTATGTGGTAAATAGGGCTGGACTGGTGTGGAAGAAAAGTGAACGGGAAGCTGATAGGGAGTAGAGACACACAGAGGGAAGTTCACAATCTCACAAGTTCATGAGGCTTGAGCGGACTAAAGACAAGACAGGATGGCTAGTGCCGATCGTGGAACTGCAGCTAAAAAAAATTGCACCAGCCAGAGGCTGGGCAGTAAAAATAAGCCTGAAACTGGGAGCAGTAGAGAAGAAAATGTGACCAGGGGAAGCAAACAGGGAGCACAGGTCTCCGAAAAGAGCCACTTTACAAGGAAGCACGTGTAAGCGGCTGAGGTTGGGACCAGGACGACAGTTCAAAGGCTTGATCTGAAGCAGCCTCCTGGGGCTCAGATGCAAGAGGCCCTGGTTCCTCAGAACAGGGACTCTGTCTACTATCTTGCTTTGTTAGGCCTTGGTGTGGGCGAGGTGTGGCGAGATGGCCCTAGGAAAGGAGCTACAGGATCACACCTGAGCACCGGGGAAGACAATGGAAGAATGAAAAGGACAGCATGTTCAGTAATTTCTCTTCATCACCATTTGTTGAGCAGGGCTCTGGGCTAGGGCATCGATTACCAGCTCCGATGGCTCTCAAGGAGTTTACATTCCAGAAGGAGAGACAAGTCCATCCAAAGCACAGATATCCTACAGCATAAGGCAGCTCGCACTCTGTAGCAGAAAAAGCTCCGCAAAGAGCTCTGAGGTTTCAATACTGATATGTGCCAAAGAAACAGATCTATACACTGTCTGGCCTAATAGAGTTTCTTTTCCTCCAGAAAAGGAAGACAAACGCTCATGCTGAGGGCTGGGGGTATAGTTGTCATCAGAATAACTACATAAAGTTGTTATTTCCTGTGTACTGTCATTCTTGTATTTTTAATGAAACATGGATACTTTTCAGATTCTGTGTTTACATCATTTCAATTCCATTTGAGTTTATGCCAAAAAGAACAAATAACATGCTCTTTTTGAAAGAATTAAGTACACTAAAAGGATTCTGCCTGCCTGGGGGAGGGGAGAATGTCTCCTGCAGAGGTTCACCCTGCAGGCGCTGCTCCTGTTCAATCACTAGAAAGGGATTCGAGGAAGTGATTTGGGCTTCGCCAGTACTGGATAGCCAGGGTAGAAAAATTTTCTCTACTATTCACCTCAGGAGAATTCTTTTGAATACTTTACATGTATTTTTCAACAGAGCTTCTCTGATGACAAGAATAAGGCACACTCATTGTAGACAAGTTGAAAAGAAAGTATCAGGAGATTTTTTTTATGCCATTAAAATAATATCTGTGAACTGGGGCACGTCATTTCTCAGCAGCCCTTGTGCATACCTATATACATATTCCTAATCAGAAACCCGATTTGTCTAAGCACTGTAGCACACACTTATAATTCGGGAAGACAGCAAGGTTGAGGCCAGTTTGACAGCCTAGGTAACAGAACAAAAGCTTGTCTCAAAAGCTAAAGAAGGACAAGAAAGGAAGGAAGGTAGAAAGAAAAGGAAAGGAAATTTTGCATTTCTTTAACCAACGGATATTCTATGCACCACTTGACTCAGTGCCTTTACTCGGCAGGCTGGTTACTTTTTGTTGAAGTCCATTCTGAGTAATCATATACCACCTTCACCTGCCAGATAAATGTACCTTGCTGTTGAATTTGTGGTAATGTACTATACAGCAATAGTAAACTAACACACCGGTCCCCACCAGTCCTGTACTTTCAGCACCCAGCCCGCGAAGACACTGTCCTTCTCCCATACTATTTGTATCAGAACGGAAATGGGAGCTTGTAGTGTCTATTTCATCCTTGTTTTCCCATGAATTCCTTATGTTACATCAGAATGGCCTAAAATGTAGCATGCAGAGTACTATCTCCGCCTGAATTTTTGTTCACATGCACATCATTCCCTTCAACCTAGAGTATCTCCCCCTCCCTTTTTTTTCCTTGTCTGTAAAACTTTCTAAATTTCTAGACCGTTGGACTCTGACTCCATGATACTTTTTATTTGCATCACTTGTTTGTCCTTGATTCAGAGATTACCACGTGACCTCTTTTGAAATCTTATTTCTTTGAAATGTTATTGAAGACATATGTATGGAGAATACACAGAGCACCTTCCAGGCATGGTGGTGCACACCTGTAATCACAGTACTTGGAAGGCTGAGGCAGGAGGACCACTGAGAGTTTGAGGCCATCCTAGGTGGCCACATAGTGAGTTCAAAGCTGACCTGAATTAAAGAAAAAGACCGTCTCTAAAAAAGCAAAACAACAACAAAAGAATATACAGAACACTACATAGAATGTGTTAAAGATTATACATACAGCTGGGCATGGTGGTACATGCCTGTAATCCCAGAATTTGGGAGGCTGAGGCAGGAGGATCATTGTTTGAGATCAGCTTGAACTACACAATGAGACCTTGTCTCAAAAAAAAAGAAATATACATACATATACTATACGTGTGATTTTTCTCTCCACAATGAAACTGTAAACTCATTGAAGCCCAGTACTCTATATCATACATAGCATATAGAAATATATATAGAAGTATGTAGCATATAGTATAGATATTAAAAACTATGATATATACATATATATGTATATGTGTATATATATGAGCCAGGGTCTCACTATGTAGCCCAGGCTGGCCTTGAATACACAGTAATCCTCCTGTCTCAGCCTCCTGAGTGTTGGGATTACAGATGTGCGCTACCCTGTCCAGTCAACACTTTGTATTTAAAAATCGTGTCACATGAAGTAGTCAGCAAAGCATAGTTGACCTCTTACCGAGCCCTTCCACAGAACCAGACCTGACAGAACCCTTCATCCTTAACCTTACACCAGGAAGCTGCAGTTCCTTTACCAGAAATTGATTCTAATGCCACCTACCATAACTATTGCAAAGATCAAATGAGTCTACTACGGATGGCTGGCAATTGATCGGTGCTCAGTAAATGTGAATAGGAACAAACCGAAGGCGGTGAACCTCCCACTTGTAAAGGCTTCGCGGACTCCATGCAGAATGGTCAGGGGCAGCCCAGTGCTTCAAAGGGTTCAAAGGAACTGACGAAGTTGGTGCATACAAAAGGCCTGTTGAGTGACTATTCAGTTTCCTTTCTAAATGCATAGACACATATATGGAATACGAGGCCAGCAGATGATAACCAAATACTGATCAAGAGGAGAGACGGATCTAGAGGAAAGCGAGGAAGTCTGCCCAGGAAAGAAGTTTGCCGCTTGTGAAGTGTTTTGGTTTTAACCACTGGCAGGATGGATCGATTGCAGTTAGCAAAGCGTCTTGTGCTCAGCTGGCCAGAGGATCAGCTTTTGTACTTTTGCATAACTGTTGCTCAATGTACTCTTCCTTTCCAACCACCACCTTTGAAGAGTGCAGGAAAATTCATCTAAATCACCCAAACGAATCATCTTAAAGGCTTCCAGTACTTTTAAAGGTGAATCCAAGCCTAGGGAGGGTCCTTACCTTTTCCCCTTAACCCCAGCAAGGGTTCAAACTTCAACTCCCAGGGTTCGCCCAGGTCCCGCCCCTTGTCGTGTCATCTAATGAATATGCAAACGTTCCATAAGTGGCAGCCAATGGCGTGGGCTATAGTCACGTGGTGCCGGTGGTAGGTGAGCAGACAGAAGTTGAGTATCTTCCGAACAGAGAGGGTTCTCAGTCTGGGCTGAGCGCTCTAGGGAGCGCGGACGACCGTTAGGCTGTAGTCCTGGCGGCGGTGGTGGCAGTAGTGGTGGCAGGAGGAGGGAAAAGGAGGGCCCCAGGACTACACACGCTCACCCTTTCAAGTTCCCTTGCTGGAAGAAGAGGTGGAAAGACAGGGCCGGGAGCTGTCCCGTCTGTCCCGTCCCATCTCCGTTCTTCCTCTCGCTCCCTGCCCCTTGGCTCTGCAAGAGTTGGGGGTTCGCGTGGCCTTACGTGGCAGTGAGGGCGAGAGGGTCGGGAGAGAGGGAGCAGAGCCCGGGGCGCGAGGGAAGATGCCCATCCTGCTGTTCCTCATAGACACGTCCGCCTCCATGAACCAGCGCACTGACCTGGGCACCTCCTATTTGGACATTGCCAAAGGCGCTGTGGAGTTATTCTTAAAGGTAAAGGAAGGGGAGGGGAGAGACGCGGCTGCATCCCGAGGGACTGGGGTGGGGGATTGAGGTGCTTCTGTAACGTTTGCATCGCCCCGTTTTCTACGCGATCCTCCGTCACCCCTCGCCCCGCAGCTACGCGCCCGAGACCCCGCCAGCCGCGGAGACAGGTACATGCTGGTCACCTACGACGAACCCCCGTACTGCATCAAGGTGAGCGGCCGCGGGGCGGGCGGCGGGGCTGCTGGCCCGACCCCGCCCGCGGCGGCCCTGCGTCGCCCGGTGGGCGTGCGGGCGGGCGGGGGGCGCCGAGGGCGGGCGGGGCGCGGCTGTCAGCGGCCGGCGCAGAGCGGCGGCGCTCCGGCCCCCGGAGGCCAGGCGGAAGACGGCGGCCCAGGGAGGCGCCGCGGGAGGCTGAGCTCGTGGCGGGACGCTCGCGGCCGTCTCGGAAGATGGCGGACATTTTGCTTTTGTATGTAGTGGCGAGAGGGAGACTGAGGGCGCTGCGGAGAAGGCGAGGAGGGAGGGAGGGTGGGGACGGAGGAAGGAGGCCCGAGCCCGAAGCGAGGCCTGCGGCGGGCCCGCCCCTTCGGGGCGCTGGGCTAGCCGGCTGCGCCTGGGGCGGGCGGAGCGTGCGAGTCCGCCGGCAGCGCTGGGGTCGGGGCGCGGGCTTCCCCAGCCAGGCTCCACCTCCGGTTCCGCCTGCGCCCCGCCCGGCCCTCCTGCCCCCCTCCCCGCGGCTTCTCTTCTCCCCGCTTCCTCCCGCTCCCTCCCCTTCCTGCGGAGAGCGTGGCAGCGCCAGCCCCCGGCCCTCGGAGGCCACGCTGCTGCCTTCGTTCTCGGAGACCTCGAACTCACGCCCGCCCAGTCAGAAACGTGCCCGCTCCAGGCAGCGTCTCACCCTCGGGCCGGGAGACACGTTTTCTGGCTGCCTCTCACTTGTTCAGGTTCAAACCTGCTCTCAGTTACCTTACCTACCATTACGGATTTGCTGCAGGTCTCAGAGCCCCGACTTAGGGGAGAGATGCCCAAGCAGAAACCTCCAAGGGGAGAGCTTATTAGAGAGCTACCTATTGGCTTCAGGAATAAGGTTTTTCCAGGCCATGTACGGATACATCCAAGAACGGGCAAAAATGGGAGAGGTAGACTCGACTGTGAATAGTTAGCTAGTCACATTCAGTGATTTGATTCACAGAGTTCTGACCCACAGCAGAAAATTAGCACTTAGCCCTTGTGGAGTACTTCTGTGCCCATGGCGAAAAGATAAAAGAGCTACATTGCCTGCAGCGGTCAGATAAAATACAGCTCAAATTGTTAAATCAACCTATATAAGGTTAGCGCTTTCATATTGAAATTGAAAACATTATTACCATAATCCTTGATGCCTTTCAGTACTTTGCCCCCGCAGAATTATCTCGAGGTGCAGTCTGGATGTGTTGTGATCCATTTTGATCGTGGAGGTGTTTTAATGAATGGAGCCTACCAAACCGGAAGGTTGGGCCTAGTGCGGTTCTAGCACACTTATTTTCCCAGCCTTGGAGTCCATCCTAGGCACAGGGGGGTCCAGGGGGGGACCCGATCTGAATAGCTGGCCAAAGAGAATTCTTTCATACTTGATCCAAAGGGAGACTTTGTTAACAGCCTGCTGTTAACAGATTAGTAGGTGCCTCTTCCCGTTGTTACAGGTTCATTGTTTTTAGTTTTTCTTCTTAATATTTTTGGAAAAATTGAGCAAGTAGATATCTTTCAAAATTCTGTAAGCCTTTTTAAAAGTAGTGCCTTTTGGACATGGAAAAGCAGATGCATGCACATCTGGAATCTCAGTGTCTACATTCTGGCTCCTAATACAGATAAGAACCAACCACTTGTGTGCTCATCTGAAGGCATGATCCTTAATCCGGAGTGGTAAAAAGAACACTCTGTAAAGTGGGGTGCCTACTTTTTTTTTTTCAGTACAGGAACAACCAATTTAGCATTTGTCCAGTGCCGAGACTGCTCGTATAAAAGTAATTCTTCATGTACAAAATATACGAGCAATATTTACAGACCTTTCCTTTGGAACAAATGTTTTATGACTCCTCCCTTGACTGTTACTACATCTTCTTACTTACATTGTAATCACACTGCACGTATTACTTTGTCATGTTTTTCTTGCTTGTCTTACTCCAAGAATTATCCTGAGTTGCTACATAGTTTTCATATTTAAAATTTTTAGTGACTCTGTATCTTATCTATGTCTTTTTAACAGACCACAGGAAAAATGTTGGATAGTGTTTTTAGATGAAGTGGCATCTTTTTTCTATGTCTCACCACCTTATACAGTACAGTTTTCCCTAAAGAAAAAGAATTCTTTCGAGTCTGATATGTTTCCCTGTGTAGGTCGTATATGGGAAGATATTCTGTATAATTTGTAGTTATTAATCATTGATTATCTTCATCTTAGTCTATGCTTTCCTGAGGTTCATCAGGTTCTCCTTGGTGATAACTACAAGTTGCAGAAAATAATCTGATGATGTTCTTGCCGTTCTGTATATATTCAGAATTGAATATGATAGCCCATGTTTTGCTAGTGTTTCCCTTTCTCAGTCTTTTGGGTCATCCCTTCTCATTGTCCCCACCTTGCTTCTCAGCACGTGGTAACTATTTCTTTGCTCTTAGGATGTAGTCGACTTGGAAGGTCAGAAATTTTAGAACATCTGGTGATTTTCTTAAAATCTGAACAGTCTTTCACATGCTAATGGCCCCAAGCTAGGAGCTGTAATTGTCTGTTTTCTGTCACACTGATTATCAAATAAGTCTTCCTTGATTGTCTGCAGGCATCTTAGTTCCTCCTGGAAGCTTCACTCTGCATTAGGGGCCTGAGGACTTTTCAGCAAAGTGTTGTCAGGCGGGTTTTTATTGGTAGCTTACTTGTTTGCAGAATAATGTGTGTATTTCTCAGTTTCTCGAAGGTCAGAGAACCATTGTAGAAACTGTTTAACTCTCAGGACTTGATTATATTCAGCTTTACATACTGATAAATGATTTTTATTTTCTACTAAAAGGTTGCTCTCTGTCGGTGGTGTAACAGCCATGAATCATGCATTTGGTTGGGAGTTCTTCCCTTAACAGGCATGCAACTATTCCCAGTATATCCACTTACAAGCTCTGACAATAAATCTTGTTGTGAAAAGTTACTGTGACTGGAATTTTTGCTAATGTATACTGTAGTGTGTGTAAATATAGTATTATTTTTTAGCACATAGTTCTGTGCTCTTTTAAAATGAATGATACCTGTTACTTGCAGTCAGCTCTACATGAATTAAATTAAGCTCGATTTGGGAACGATATTAAAAAGTGTAGAATGCAAATATTGTGTATTGTATCTATTGTAAGTCTTGCTTTGTGTTCAAGTTTTATACAGTGTGATGTGTGCTAACACTACATCCATACAGTGCATCTTTAGTGAATATAGCAAAGTTGAAATCCTATTTGATTTTTTTAATTTACAAGATATCCTTGGAAGACTAGTACAGTACATGTTTAAAAATGCTTTGTGGGATTTCTTTTGGCATAATAGTCCTGAATAGTCTTGGCTGAGGTTCTGCTGTCGTATATGTTTTTGTTTCGTTTTGTTATGAATCATAATTTCCTTTTATTCAGGGACTAAAAGGAGCAGGCTCATCAGAAGGAAGCAAGCCATTACACTGAGATATATGCTAGTATAAGTTTTCAAAATTGTTCTATGTTTGAAGCTGCTTTCTTAAAATTATTTCT
Source organism: Petromus typicus (assembly GCA_004026965.1). Lineage (NCBI taxonomy): Eukaryota > Metazoa > Chordata > Mammalia > Rodentia > Petromuridae > Petromus > Petromus typicus. The sequence continues at coordinate 39,097 of PVIR01004483.1, read as the reverse complement.
TTTTTATTCAAGGATTTTTTTTAACATTAAACAGTTACTTTTCTAAAAATAGTTGAAACATAGGTATAAATAGTGATCGGGAGTTTTCACAAATAGGATAGGAAGAGATTGTTTCCAAGAAACAATGTAAGCTAGTAACTGGAAAACATACACTTGAAAAAGTGAAAATTTCCCTTGAATGGTGCTTTGGCACATGCTGTAGCTACCTTTGCTTACTGGTGGCTGCGTGTCATCGTCAGTACTGTGTCAGAAAAAGAGCAGGATTTTGACATACAGATTGAGGAAGCAAACTTAAGCTTTTAAAATGATAGGTGTTTTAGACATTTACTGTTTTAACTAAGATGTAACATGAATATATTTTATGGGCCTTATTTGGAAAAGAAACAACTTCTAGGGGAACCCTCCATTGTGCTTAGGAAGCTGTGGAAGTGCTTAGGGTCCAATAATAGCAACGTGGGCTGTGAGAACAACCTTAAAGAATGCAAGATGCTTTTAAAACTCAGAATGTGCAAAGGCAGTGCATTAACTTTTTTGGTGAATTGTTTTTCCCATGATTTTGCTTTCTTTTTCACATTCCTCACTGACCAGTTGAGGCATACAACAGTAGTTACTTTGAAATAAGTAGAGAGAATGGTTAATTAGAGAAGATTAGATCTTTGGGGAAGGAAGTAAATATAATCTTTAGACTAAGGGACCAGGTGAAAGATAACCATAGGAAATATGAACACAACTATGGAGGCCTGTATTCTGTCTTCTGACCAACTCTTGTGTCCATTCAGTTGTTTTTTGTTTTGTTTTGTTTTCATACGGGGATGGAACTCAGGACCTTGCACTTGCCCGGCAGGCATGGTGCCGCTGAGCTGCATTCTAGCTTCTCCATTCACTCTTTTGAGACAGGGTCTCACTTTGTAGTTCAGACTGGCACTGAACTCACTGTATAGCTCAGGCAAGCTTTGAACTCACCACAGTCCTCCTGCCTCTGCTTCCCGAGTGCTGGGATTACAGGCGTGAGCAACCACGCCCAGCACTATGGTATATGGTTCTGATTGCTGGTGGGCGTGAGTCTCCATGCTCCACATTGTTGTATGTGGTTACCGGGGATTGAACCCAGGCCTTTGTGCTTGCAAGACAGGCGCTGGAACCACTGAGCTAAATCCCCAGCCCTCCATTCACTCTTATTTGCTCAAAGTTTTGACCTCCTTTGTTTCTTGCATGGACCATTGTTGCTACAACCACTCAAGTGGAAACCAGTCTTGCTGCCACTGATTTTTCCCTTTCCTTGCCAACAGATAGATATTCTTTAAATAAAGTATAACAAATCCCCTATGAAAACCCTTTAGTAGCTCCCCATTACATTTCAGAACAGAATCCAGGCACCTCCAAGGTCTTTTATGATTTGATTCTGTTACCTTTCCAACATCTCTTCACTCTTTTCTTCACATAGACCTCAGCTGCAGTTTCAAGGTGAAAGTAAGCCATCTTCAAATTCATTGTGCCTCTTGCTTCTATGCCATTGTGTATATTGTTCCCTTTCCTTGGAACACTCTATTTGACCTAACATACCTTAGCTCTTCATTTGACATTCTCAAAAGGGAGAATCCTCCTTATTCCTAGTCTTCACAGTGCAAAAACTCCCTTTGTCATCCCTTAACACTTTTCCCATATCCTAACTTTAACTCTGTATGTCTGTCTGCCCATCCATCTATCCATCCATCCATATTGTATTGCTATGGTCCTAGGGATCAAAACCAGGTCCTCACACATGGGAGGAAAGCACTACTATGTTAATTTTTGCCTCCCAATGTGAGCTTTCTTTCTAAGGACAAATACTTGATCATCTCTATATTTACATTTTCTAGTGTCCAAGGGAATGGCTAGATTTTAGTATGAACTCAATAGCAGTATGAAAGATTTCAGGCGATATGTGTAAAAGATCCTCAGCTCCTCCCCCCTCCCATTTCTATGACACTTTTCTGTACCGTGATCACTGTTAACAATCTGATATACTTAATGTTTATTACAGCTAGCATTTTCATATAGCTTCAGGCCTATAATATGGTAGAATTGTATTTCTCTATAGTAACTATATGTAACCCCTTCTTCCTTTTACTTATCAAAGTATATTTTACATGAGGACAGCCTGGTCTACATAGTGAGTCCCTGCATAGGGAGATACTCCCAAAAAGTACATTTTATAATATATGAATCTTTATGACAATTTTTATAATTATGTATGCATGCAGCCACCCACCAAGTCCAAGATAAGAGAACATTTCCCTCAACGAAGAAAATACCTTTTGCATCTTCCTGCAATTGTGTGCTCCCCATGTCGGTCAATACTAGTCCATGAGAAGTCATTGAACTGTGGTGTTGATATTGTCAGCATTGTGGGGACGTGATCAACATGCTGTTTCCCAAGGACAGTATCATGCTGGAGTACTAATACAGCAGGGCAGACATTTATTTGCCATATTTTGTGAGTTCTTGTGTGCCAGAAACCTGAAGTGACACAACACAAGACACCTGGCCTAGGGGAAACAAGAATAGTAAAGATGTGGTCCTATTCATAGGGGTCTTGACAAGAGTGGAAAAGGTGAGTACAGATGGGGGAGTTGTCGTGAGCAGTGGATTCTTAACCAAGGGATTGGTGGTGAAGAAACAAAATTGAGAGTTCAATTTATCGGGTTAAGATTCTTAACTTGCTCAGATGCCAAAACTACAGACTAAAGTTTGTATATTTCTCTGAAATGAACTGCTGGGTGAATTTGAAGAAAAGGAGAGTAGGGTTTGTTGTGTGTGTGCTTGCTTGGTTAATATTGTGCAACATTCCTTGAAGTGGGCTGCTAGGAGAGGGAAGTGAAAGTCTGGGGCGACCCAGAGGACAGAGTTGAAGTGGCCCATTGTACTTAGTGCTGGCCGCTTCAAAGGGTTTAGCCTTGGCTTTAGAATTGGGGGCGGGAGGCACAGGGGCGTGGTGCACACTGGAGAAGGCAGATATTTTCCTTTTCAGTTTGTCTTTGCTTTGGGAAGATAATTCTAACTGCTTAGAACACAGGGTTCTCAGTTTCACAGAGTGTCCAAGGCAGGCAGCTGTTTTACATCTTGGAGAGAAATGTGCTTTCTAGGGAAGGACAAGATTGAAGGATGCCTCTGTATGGCGAGGGGAGTATGAAGAAAGGAACCTACTGGTTTAAATCCTTAGATGAGCAGCTCTGTAGACATAAATCTTCTGATAGCATAAATGAAAGATCAAGGCAGATCCTATGTATATTTGTTGGAGGCTTGAAACATATCATCTCCTAGATAAAAGGTTGGACGTAGTGCTTATCTTCCCAGACCTTCCTCTCAGGAAAGAAAGCCACTTTAACCCTTAATAGTCACTTAGTTATTGAACTGTTGTGTTGATAATTGTTTCTACTGATAAATAGGCTGGTGTCATTTGTTAAAAACACCTCGTACTCTTTTCCTCACTACTGCCCATCACCTGCTACATCCAGTGAGGGCAGAGCATTGCAGGAGCGCTGCACAGAAGAAGGCTGAAGCAGCAGTGGAAGCTGGCATGGCTTTTCACATGTGCCAGTTGTTCATATTAGCACCGTCTCTCCTTACACTCTTTGGCACAGAGCCCGTGAGCCCCATGTGGTTGCTGAGTGCTTACAACATGGCTGGTCTGTATGTGGATCCCGTATACAACAGTGAGAAATTGTTGTGGATGTGTTAGGTTAAAAATCGTACTAATTTTGCCTTTTTTTAAAGCTAGTGTCTTGCTGTGTTGCCCAGGCTGGTCTTGAACTCCTTTGATTCATGTGACCCTCCTGTGTCAGCGTCCACAGTAGCTAGGATGACAAGTATGCTACCATGCCCAGCTTTTAGTTTTTAATGTGGTTGTTTGAAAATACAAAATGACCTATGTGGCTTGAACTGTATTTCTGTTAGACAGTAACATTGGTTCATTTTTTCCTGCAGATATTTTCTGATGTTCGTGCCCAAGAAACTGTTTCTGAAAGAAGATCCTTTCTTTCAATGTCCTGTGTAAAGTGAGCACTGCCATAAAGGATTCTCTTATGTATGAGAGGTTATCATACAGTTCAGAGTTGATAACTTGATAACCCTTTACCCTGGAGCAAAATATGAAAGTATCCTGTTCTTAGTTGTATTCAAAGCTAGTTTACTTGCTTAGACTTTTGGATGCAGTTGCTGACCCAACTGGTTGAGTGAAGTTTTTTTTTTTTCCTGGGCTAAATACAACAGTGTATGTGAACTAATTGAACTGCTGTAATTCAGAGTCTGTTTATTACATGTGTTCATTGGTGACACAATGTTTTGAGTTTTCAGTGTTATTAGAAATAGGCTGCATATCTCTTACTCAGTTGACATAGCTGCATTGTCCAAGAATTCTCAGGGACAACATTCTTTAGGAAAAGCTGGATAAAGAATAAACTGTCTATCTTAGCTTAGTGTAAAGTCTAAGAAACAAACATTTCATATCAGTGCACATTTCTTGGAGGATTTAGACCCAGAGCCTCAGCCATGCTAGGCAAATTCTGTACCAGTGAGCTGGACTTCGAGTCCTTTTTATCTTGAAAGGGTCTCACTAAGTTGCCCAGATTGGTCTATAACTCGAGATCCTCCTGACTCAGCCTCCTGAGTAAGAGGAATATCCAACTTTGTATCCTTGCTTTGGTGAAAGGTTCCTTTCCCCCAGGATCCCCCAGTAAACCCTCATTTTATCATGGGAAGTCATCAGTAGTATTAAAAGGAGCAAAGAGGTCCAAGTGACAGGAAGGTCCTAAGATTCTTACTACTGATAGTAATCACTGTCCCGATGGGGGTTCCAGAAATGTCTGATTGTGTGTGTACATGTGTGTGTGTGTGTGTGTGTGTGTGTGCGTGTGCGTATGTGTATGTATATATATATACATATATATACATACATATATATATATATATATATATGTATGTATATATATGTTTTGTTGGCTCCCATTTAAGAAATAAATACTGTCTATATGTGAGGCTGAATGAAAGTACAGACACGCTCATAAGTAGCGTATATAAGAAGTGAGGGGCTAGGACAGTAATAGCAAGCCTTTCAGAGCTCAGTGATAACCAACAGCTGGCAGGAGATGTAGCTCATGCTACAGCATGCACAAGACCCTGTGTCCCACCCCAGCACCGCAAAAAAGAGTGGAACCTTTTTTTCCTTCATTGAGTTTAGTGGTACATTTTAGGTATACATTATGGTCTCATTCATCATTAAGAATTTGTACTTGTACATGATACGTCCTAATTCCTGCTTTTTCCCATTCCCTTGTCCTCCCTTCAATCCACCCATCTTCTCTGTACATGAGCTTTGTTTCCATTTTTTTTCCTTTTTACCATCAATTTTTTTCTTTCCCTTCTTTGCTTTCCCTTCCCCCAGACCCTGGTTTCCCTTCCCCTTTGAATATTTTCTTCTTATTTCACAATACCTATTATACATTTTGGGCCTCACGTATACCTTCAGTTTCTCATACTACAGATATGATACAGTATTTACATATTTGTATCTTATTTATTTCATTTTTGAGTATGGTCTTGAGGTGTATCCATTTAGCTGTAAATGTATCTAATTTATCATTCTTCATGGCTGAGTAATAATCCATTTTGTAAAAAATATATATCTTTATTCAGTCACTGATTGATAGACTTTAGGACTATTTCCAAGATTTAGCTATTACGAATTGTGCTGCTTGGGCCAGAGATTTAGCCCAGTGGTTCCTGGCAATGCAAGGCCCTAAGCTCCATCCCTCAGTACTACCTATCACAGTGCCGGGTGTGGGGGCTCACACCTGTAATCCCAGCACTTGGGAGGCAGAGGCAGGACAATTGCTGTGAGTTCAAGGCTCGCCTGGGCTACATAGTGAGTTCGGGGCCAGCCTGAACTACAAAGCGAGACCCTGTCTCAGAAAACTAAAAAACAAAACCCAAATTGTGCTGCACATGGATGTGCATATGTGTCTATGTTATGATGCTTTTGATTCTTTTGTGAATATACCCAGCAGGAAAACAGCAGGGTCAAATGGGACCTCTAATCCTAGTTTTTTGAGGAATCTCCACACAGCTGATCCCCACAGTTGTCGCACCAGTCTAAATGCCCACCAGCAGTGGAGAAGGGTTCCCCTTCAGGCATTTGTCGTTGGTTGATTTCCTGATAGCAGCCATTCTTTCTGGAATGAGATAGCGTCTTAGTGTTTTCATCTGCTTGTCTCAAATGACTAGAAATGTTGAACATTTTTTCACATGTTTATTTGCTGCGTCTACTTAATAACTGTAATATACTATGTAAGCAGTCAAGGACAAAAACCATGCAATCATCTCAGCAGATACAGAAAAAGCATTCTACAAACTCCAACACCTATTCATGATTAAAACCCTTCAGAAAATTGAAATAGAAGAATAGAAGATTTTTATCTCAACCTGATAAAAGCTATTTATCAGAAACCAACAGCTAGCCTCCTACTAAATAATCGGAAACTGAAACCTTTCACACTAAGCTCAGGAACAAGGCAAGAATATCCACTATCACCATTCCTGTTCATTATAGTTCTGGAGACACTAGCTATAACAGATAAGAGAAAAAAAATAAAAGGAATAGAGATAGGAAAGGGACTTTTTGTTTTGTTTTGATTTGATTTGTTTTTTGTTTGTATTTTGAGACAGGGTCTCACTTTTATAGTTCAGGCTGGCCCTGGCCTCACTATAAAGCTCAGGTGAACCTCAAACTCGCAGGAATCCTCCTGCTTCTGCCTCACAAGTGCTGGGATTACAGGTGTGAGCCATCATGCTCAGCACTGTGATATGTGGTACCAGGGATCGAACTTGGGACCTTGTGCTTGCCAGGTAGATGCTGGAACCACTGAGCTAAATCCCCTGGCCCAGAAAGTGACCATTTTTATAGCCCCAGTTTTAGATGGTTTTATATCTTAGATTCAAAGGTATTATCTTGTTTTTATAGCATATATTTCAGATAAGAGTTGAGTTATATCTGCTTCCTTGTAATAATGAATAATCACGTAATTGCTTTCTAATAATAGAAGCTGATATTTATTAAGTAACACTTATGTATAAGGAAGTGTGCCAGTGGATGTAAACTGCTTATTTAGTTTTATCTTCTTAATTAGCCTATGCCATAGGTATTATTATTATTGCCATTTAATGGAAAAAGAAGGGTCCTTATCTGGGGCCCAGAGAAGTGAAGTAACACAGACTACAGCAATCCAGCCAGGTCTTTCAGAGTCTTAAGTAATTATCCTCTTCACTATTTCTATCAACCATGACAGAATATTTCTTTTAAAAACTTCTCATGGGCCTTTTCTGACTACAGTGTAGGTCCTGAAGGCTTCACTTTTCAGTTGGAATCATCATGCTGTCATTCTAGCTGCTTTTAATAGAATAGTATTTGGTTTTATATTGAGCACTTAACGAATGAAAATTATTACTGGTAGTGTTATTTTTATTATTTCTCTGGTGAGAATCATTGTACATTGGTTTACAAAACACTTTTGCTTCTGTTGTGCCCCGTTCTAGACAGATGTGGAGCTGCTGAGACTTCCGAGTTGCTGGAGCTTGTGCCTGTGGGTCTATGTAGGGGTTAGGGGTGGTGTCTAGGGCCTAGATGAAGTGTGGCAGGCTTAAAAAAGCAAAAGTGTAGTCTTAACTATATCTGTTGGCCATTAGAAATGGATGTGCCATCTTCAAACTACCAGCTTCTTCATAAATGTTCTTCCTATGAGGAACAGAAAGACATTCAGTGAACTGAACATTAGAATTTGGTTTCTTATAATGCACAGTTTGTGAGGCAGAGTGGTGTTTTTAAAAGACCTGAAGGGACCACACTACTCTTTAGGGTTTCATTGTCCATCTGTGCTTTGCCTACTGGTGTGGTCCTCAGTCCATCACCTGGATCACAAGCCACGTCCCTGTCATGGCTAGCTGGCTGCGAGACAGCCTGGAGCACACACACGGAGCTCAGATAAGAAGCACAAGTGCTGCCAGGACAACCGCTGGAGTCTGAACTAGAGAAATTGTACCTGAAGGCCTTTGTGGCCATGTGCCACATGTTGGTAGAAAAGGTAGAGTTCCATATCTGAAACCAAACTCACCTGATTATACCCCTCACTAATTCCCGTGGCTTTCATTACTTATATTCTGGGCCATGGTTACAGAAGTTCAGTAAACTTAGTGTCAAGAAGCAGGTTCTGGATTTCAATCTGTTGAACCAAAGACTTAACATTTTCATTTGCACAACTGAGGGATAAAGAGTATTATTTAGAAAAATAAGTATTTATTAAAGTCTTAGGTTTCACTACATAGAGACTTGGGCAAATTTATTAATGTTTCTTTCCTTTGTCTTTAACTACATTTGAAAGTAACTACCCCTTTTTCCAGAAACTTACCTTCTCTATTCTATGTATCTCTAACTCCTGCCTCGACTTCTGCATTTTTCCCTATAGTGAGAGCACCCTACCCCATTCAGTCCTGGCATCAAATATTCCCTCCACACTGAGGCCTCACGGTCTTCATCTTTCCACCCAGGCTTCTCAGCTGAGGACAGGTCATCTCTACTCGTTGTCCTACCATCAGCTCACAGTTAAACTTCCTGTGTTTCTAAAACTCTCCTCTCTTTTATGCAGCTTGAATTGTTACCTACTATTTTTTTTTTTTTTTTTGAGACAAGGTCTCGCTTTGTAGTTCAGGCTGCCCCTGACCTCACTATGTAGCCCAGGCGAGCCTCAAAGTCACAGAGATCCTCCTGCCTCTGCCTCCCAAGTGCTGGGATTACAGGCCTGAACCCTCATACCTAGCACTGTGGTATGTGGTACTGATTGCTGGTGGGTGTGAATCTCCATGCCCAGTGTTGTGTGTGGTTACCAGGGATTGAACTCAGGACCTTGGATTTGCCAGGCAGGCACATGAACCACTGAGCTAAATCCCTAGCGGCACCTACTATTTTTCTGAAGGTCATCCAGCATCCCTTGGAAATGTCTCCTACATAACTTTTCTTTACCTCAGTTTCTACTGTCTTCAGTCCTGGTCCTCATGTGTTTATGCTTCAGCCATTATCCTAGACTTCTAATTGGTTTCCCAATTGCCTCTTGAATTCGTACTCTTTACTCACAGCCTGCTCTCATTTTTTAAAAGCTGGTGTCGTCATAGCACCCTCTCCACAAACCTTTGAAAATTCCCCACACTTAAGGAGTCATGTCTGAATTGTTCAGCCTGCCACTTGGAGGTCCCTGAGATCTGCCTCACCATCTGTATAAGCTTATTTTCCACCATTTCTGGCTCTACTTCCTCAGGACCTGTTTTTTTCTCACCCTGTCCATCTTCCCACTCCTGGTGACAGTCCTTAGAACATCAGTTAACAAAGAAAGAAGAGATCCAGACCCAGGCAGCTGAAGGCCTGGGGGAGGCAAGGAAGTGAATTGAAAGCATCCCATTAAGGGTGTGACTTAAGGAGGAGGATGTGACTGATGAGGCTTTAAAATGCTATTATATTAATGAGAAGTTTCAGAAGGAATGGGGGAGAGAGGGGAATTTAGTACTTGATTAGCCTGAACTGTACCAACATGGTCTCATTTAAATTGGTCTGAAGTTGTCCAGAGGCACTGTCATTCAGTAAGCCCCAACGTTTCCCTTAGCATGCCCTTGTCCGTTGGAGACAGCCCACATCACTGGGCACTAAGCTTCTAGGGAGAATGTCTAACTTTTACTACAACCATGCTGTTAGAAAGCTGGCGCTCTCTCCTGTTTTATTTATTTATTCATTTATTTATTAGACAGGGTCTCACTTTGTAGTTCAGGCTGGCTCTGAGCTCACTGTGTAGCCCAGGCCAGCCTCACACTCACAGCAATCCTCCTGCCTCTGCCTCTGAGTGCTGGGATTACAGACGTGAGTTACCACGCCTCGCACTGTGGTATGTGGTACTGATTGCTGGTGGGTGTGGGTCTCCACGTCTGGCATTGTTGTAGGTGGTTATCGGGATGGAACTTGGGACTCTGCGCTTTGCAAGGTAGGCACTGGAACCACTGAGCTAAGTCCCCGGCCTCTCTTATTTCTTGAACAAAAATGCTAACAGTGTACAAAGCAAAGCTTTCTAAGTTTCTTGAAATGTTCTATAGAGGTATAGACATTGTGAACTCCATAGTTATGCTTCTGAGCTGCATAAGTGGATTTACACAACAGTTTGATACTTGTGAAAGAATCAGATTTTTAAAAAGTGGTTGTAATCATCCTGTTTGGTAGATCACACCGTCCACACTCATGGGATTTGACAAGTTGTGTGGCTTCAGCTAAGCTCTATAGAGTGCTAGACTGGATGGAGGCATGAAACCTAGGTTCTTAGCAGAAGTCTGCTACTAATTAAACACATAACCCCAGAAAATTACTTAACCTTTTATGGTGCCAGTTTCTTCATTGGTTAAATGAAAGGATTAGACTGGATTACTTCCAGGGTTCCTTTCTGAAAAAGTACAGGAGAGATTTGTATAACTGAAAATCAGGAAGTGGAACATTTGAGGATTGGAGCTGAAGATGATTTCAAAAGTGCTCTTAAAACAGTCCCCAGCTTCATAAGCTGTATTGACCAGTGTTTAAATTGGTAAATGCTGTTTCTCTCTGCTGCTAACCATTTAATTTTCAGAATTGTGGCAGTGACAGATTAGAGAATAGGTAAAACTAATTTTTGTATTTCTGTTGAGATTTTTAACAAGGTATAAGTATCACTTTTATGATGTAAAATATCTTTTAAATTTTTGAAGAATTTTAAAAATAACTAGTTTCGGGGAAAGAGATACCATATAATCTTTAGAAAGTTATGAGGCTTTTCCACTACTTCTTGTGTTCAGGCTTTTTGGGCAGTGTTTGAGTGGCTTAACTGTTTTCACTTTTGCTCAATTTTATTTTGTATATGTGTCCATTAAAATGACTCATTGGAAGCTAGTTTTTAAAATTAGAAGTTAATTTTTTAGATGCAATCTCAACAATAGCAATTTTTTCTGATAAAAAGTATTTATTGGTGGCTGCAGTTCAAATAGTTTGGGAAAGGAGACTTTTTTTTTTTTTTTTTTTTTTTTTTTGCTGGGCAGGGGATGGAACCCAGGGCCTCGTCAAGCATGACAGGGAAGTGCCCCGTCCCTGCTGCACATGCACACCCTCACGCCCAGAGAAGAGCAAACTTTCCCAGAGGAAAGCATTTGTTTCTGACCAAGTTTGGTAAGTTCTGAGTTTTTTCTGCTTCACCAGCAATGCAGTTGACTCTTGGGTAGAGGAGAAAAATTTGTAAAGCTCTTGGTTTCTACATGTTACCATCCACTGGTGAAAATTTAAGTTTCTTTTGATCTTATCATACTTCCCAGTGAACATGGTTTTTGGGGGTTTTGTTTTGTTTTGTTTTTGTTTTTGTTTTGTGTGTGTGTGTGTGTGGTGCTGGGGCTAGAACCCAGGGCCTCTCACATGCTAGGCAAGCATTTTATCACTGAGCTACAGCCCCAGCCCTCCAGTGAACTCTTGAGAGGTATCCTGCTTCTGAATTTTCTCTGTTTCCTAGGGTAAGAACTGAAAATTCCATAAATAAATTGTGCACATTTGCTGCAGTGATCCTTATGACTGTGTAGCCTCCAAAAACTCATACTAAGTATTATAAAGATACTGGTAATGTCAAATGGTGAAGTGCCACTGGAATGAAAAAATGATTTTTTTTTTTGGCCTAGTTCACTTAAAATATGTGGTCCTGTGGTCCTTAACTGTCTGCTGGAAAACAGTTCAGTAGTTCACAGACAGTCAAATAAGTTTCTGCAATATATTAGGGAGGCATTTTCTTAGGAACTTTTTTAAGGTATAAGGCTCAAATAAGATAGACTTTTTAAAATGTGATCTTGACCAGTAGCATTTCCTGAAGTATGTGGATGGAAATTGGTGAACTGAACACAGAATAATGGCATTTAGAGTCTAAGGGAGAGAACCCATTTGATCAAGTAAAATGGATTTTGCACATTTTAGAAAATGTAGGATATTAAGAAGGGCCTTTGAGGAATAACTTTAATAGAAGAGGATCCAAGAGAACTAGTTTGAAAAATAAGTATTTTGTAAGAAAATGTTATACTAATACATATAAATAACTAAATAACAAAATACTTTCTTTGAGTATGTACCATCACTTTGAGTCAAATGAGAAAACAACAAGAACAACCGGAAATCAGGCCATATTGTATTGTGTCAGCCTGGGTCAAAATATAGTGCAAGGAAGAACTTTAAAAAAAGGGTAAAAGAAGTCAGACAATTCCATTCTTGTAATGATATAGTGTCTTCCTAAAGTGTACTTCATGATTTTAGTGTCCTCCTTTATAGATGTTCCAGCTGTGGACATAATTTAAGGGTATTTTAACTTTTTAAGGTGACTCATCTATTTCAATGTTCTGTTACTAAGAGGGCTGGGAAACCTTGTCTTATATCTATCAGAATTGGAGTCCATTTTACTGGTGAGAAAAAAAATCCTTGACATTGAAAAGTTTAAACTTACATAAATATTTGGTATAAGATTAAGGACAAGAGGCCAAGGAAAAGTCATTTATCTCCTCAGGGAGACAGAGTTGATTGCAAAAACAGCTTCTTATTTTTCATGTCATTTCGTCTCACCGATCAGTTTACCAACACTGGAAGAGTTTGTAATGACAAAAGAAAGTAAATTAGTATAAAAAATACTATTAGAATTGATTTATTCAAATTGTCTGGGTTGTTGCAGGCAAGTTTTCCCCAAACTTATGGAGAGCAGATGGAAAAAGGAAAATAGTTTATCTTTCAATGAGAGAATTGATGGCCTTGCTAAATTTAAACTCTTCAGCTTTAACTTGAGACATCTGGGAAAATACTCAAATCTGTTAATCATCTAGTTTGTAACCATCTAGAAAGATGCAGGTCCAGGAAAGCCTTTTAACAGAGGCTTACGGAGAACAAATACTATCAGGGTGATTTCATTTCCTTTAATAATAAAAGATAAAAATCTGTGGAGGAGGGACAGCGACATGTATTGTCTCTCTGGATATTGAGGATGTTTGTTGCTCTTTGGTTGTGCCGGGCTTGCTAACCCTAGGGACACTTGTGCTGGACTGCACTATTGTCCCGGGGACTGTGCCCAAAATGGTCTGGTGTGTGCGACGGCTCAGCCCGATGTTGAGGATGCAGCAAGTGGTAGGTAGCTCACAGTGAGAAGTTTTCTTGCTGCTGTGCGATCGCCTGGCTCCTAATAATCAGTGACACACGCGGATTGTTTTTGTTCTTTGAAAGGGTTCACAGCCTGTCCTTTTTAAATCCACCACCTAGAAAATCTTTATTATTATCCAATTTTAAAATTTGCTAATGTTCATTTTGCATACATTTTGTAAGGGACTTCTTGCACACAAGGTTAGGTACAGCTGCGCCAAGTATTTTTATCAGTTACCTTGGATGAGGAGAGTAGAGGCCTGTTTATTAAACTTGCACATTATTACTAAGTCAAGCAAGGTCACTAATATTTTGGAAAAGGATTATAAAAGACCTTTAGAGATAGAGCAGGAGTTCTCAGAAAGGGCTTTAATACCACTCCCACATCCCCTTCTTGGACAGTTGATCTACTTTTTATCTCTTCTACTTGTTTATATTTGCTGGCAAGAAAGATTTTAATGGAGAAAAGAATTCTTCTATTAAAAAAATAAAAAGTTTTTTAAAAAATCAGTGAATCAGAGAAACAGTCTGAGCAAAATGATACAGTTGTGGGAGGACAAGTACTAGAGTGCTGACATTTGGGGATCAGCGTCCTTTTCTATTCCCTCCTTCATTTGAAGCCAATAAAAAATAAGACACAGGAAACAGTGAGAGTTCCAAATGACAGCTTTATTCCAGATAAAAGCTAGACTTGAGAATCCAGCCCAGAAGTGTGTTCGTGAAAAGCCTCCGGATGGTTGACATGTTGATAAACCTCCCCTGTGTGTCCACTGTAGGAGCAGAGCCTAACTTTTAAGCAACACAGTAGAAAATATACCAGAAAATCCAAAAGAGCTTTAGCAAAGGCCTAGAGAGAGTATGCCAATTTCCTGCTTCCAAACCTGCCCATCAGGTTAGGACACAGAGTTGAGATGGTAGTAGCAAATACTTCTCTGGGCTTTGACTTCCTCAGAAGAGCACTGTGAATTCTTTCCACTCAGTAGGAATACGAGTGGGGAATAAATGGCCAATGGCTAGTCAGGTAAAGCGGAAACCAGAACCCAGGTCATCAGGGGGCTGAAAGGGCCATATGTCTCTGTTGATATGAACTGACATTTTTAGTTGACTCTGCACATTTCAACCAGACCTGAATTAACATATTTCCTAAAGCAAGTGATATTTTCTTTATGCAAGTCAGATTTACTCAAAGGATTGTTATAAGGTACAGAATTATAGGGTGCATAAGTCTGATAGATATAAAGGATTGTTATGAGGTATAGAATTAAAGGATGTTGAAAGTTGGAAGGGACCTTAGAGTTCATTTGTCAGCCTTTTCATTCTAAGGATGAGGTAACAGAGCCCCAAAGGGTTTAAGGGACTTACTGTGGACCATTTGCCAAGCTAGTCACTGACTACCAGGAACAGACCAGGATCTTCTAATTCCTAAGTCACTGTCCCTTCTACCTAGTTTCTCTGTATTTAGACATAAGGGAAAGTGGGCTTACACTAAGTAAAATTTGAAAACTCCACTGAATTTAAGAACTTTCAAGCTAATCTAACAAGACATGGCCATAAAATGAATATATGGAGGAGTTGTAGGATGTAATGGCTTAAGTGGTTGAGGGAGGGGCTCTGAAGTTCAGTTACTTGAGTTCAAATCCTGACTGTGCCAGTCACTAGTTGTTTGACTTGGACCAGTTGCTTAGCCTTATTGAGCCTCAGTGTCATAGTTTATATAATGGACACAGTAGTAGCACCCACCTAGTTAGAGGACAGTTATGAGGCTTCAGTGAGAAGGACATACGTATGTAAGAAGCTGTGCTCCGCATATGCAAGTTCTTAGCATTTATAGGTATCAATAACTGTTATCTATTATCACTAGCATTGTTTTACCTCTGAGAGACATTTAAACCTTTACTGTGAAGACAATTCTTAGTTTAGGATTTTACCTATCCCAAGTTATGACTTGTCCCAAACCTCCCTCCTCCCATCTCCCAGGGTAGGAGCTAGCTAATCATCTCTTATTCTCTCACTCCTCTAAGCATTGCTCTGTTACCATGCCCTAACTCATTTGTTTCAATATTTCTCAATGAACTCTCTCTCCATTCCCATCCTAATTCAGGTCCTAATTTCCACAGGCCCGGATTACTATTCAGAACTCCTAGCTTCTCTGTCTGACTGCAGTTTGCTTTTTCTCCTCTCTGTGTTGCTAACAGACTGACCTTCCTGAGCCACTGCTTTTTTTTTTTAAATTGAAATCTTTATTGGTACATTACATATATGCATCATGATTGCACTCCATAATGGGGATTTGTACTAGTATAAGACACAAATTAATTCTCATTTTTTCCCATAGCCCTACCCACCCTACCACCCCCCTATATACATAAAATTTGTTTCCTTTCTTTTTTGTTACAGTCTCATTATTTTTCCCCCTCCCCCTATTTCACTTTGAGTATTTTCTATTTCACAATATATAACATACAGTTCTAGGACTCATTTACATCTTTATTTTCTCATACCAGAGAAAAGATGTGATATGTACCTATCTGTGCCCTATTTATTTCACTTATGAGGATATCCTCAAGGTATGTCCATTTGAGTATAAATGATTCAAACTTAATCATTTTTATGGCAGAGTAATACTCCATTCTGTAGAAGAACCACAGCTTTTTTATCCAGTCTCCAGTTGATGGACATTTGGGTTGTTTCCAAGATGTAGCAATCACAAACTGAGCTGCTATAAACATGGGTGCACATATGTCACTGTGATATGAGTCTTTTAATTCTTTTGTGTATATACCTAGCAGAGCGATGGCTGGGTCAAATGGGACCTCCAATCCTAGCTTTTTGAGGAATCTCCCAACTGATCTCCACAGGGGTTGTACGAGTCTACAGTCCCACCAACAGTGGAGAAGGGTTCCTTGTTCTCCGCAGCCTCGCCAACATTTGTAGCTGGCTAATTCTGAAATGGCAGCCATTCTTTGTGGAGTAAGATGAAATCTCAGTATTGTTTTCATCTGCATCTCTCGAATGACTTAATGATGTTGAGCATTTCTTCATATGCTTCTTAGCTGCTCTTACTTCTTCCTCTGAAAAATATCTGTTCACTTCAGATGCCCATTTTTGAATTGGGTCTTTAAATTTCAGTGGGCTGATTTTTTTGAGCTCTTTTTATATTCTAAGCAGGTTAGGTAAAACTCTTGAAGACATTGGCTTAGGGAAAGATTTCTTGAAGAAAACCTCTATAGCACAGGAATTGGCAGAAGAAATCCGCAAATGGGACCTCATTCTTTTAAAAAGCTTCTGCACAGCAAAGGAAACCACCAACAGAGCAAAAAGGCAACCAACAATGTGGGAAAATATCTTTACCAGCTGTTCCTGGAGCTACTGCTTTTGCCCTGTCTTCCTGCTTGGACTCCGTAATGACGTCACTGTCTGCAGCCTCAAGGCCAGGCCCCCTGCCGGACCTTGAAGCCCTTCCAGAACATCAGTTTCCAATAGATATACAATGTCAGCCTCAGTCGTATAGACACCTTACAATAGTCTAGTTAGCACATTAAAAAGTAACAGGTGAAACTACTTTTACTTATATACTTTTAACTGAAAACATCCAAGACAGTATCATTTCAACATGTGGTCAGTCTAAACATAGGTGAGATATTTTACATTTTTTAAAGTGGTCTCCATCCTCGATATCTTGTGGGTGGGGGTGGGGATGTAGCTCGATGGTAGAGCAATTTTCTAAGCATGAAAGAGGCTCTCAATTCCATCTCAAGCAACAAGCAAGAAAAAAAAAATTCCCTTGTGTGTCCTACATTTACATCACATCGGCATTCAGACTAGCCACATTTCAAGTGTGCAGTAGCCACATGCACATAAGAGCGGCAATTCTAAATAGTTTAGTTCTGGAATGTGATTCATCACTCTACAAACATATACTGCTCACTTCTTCATTGTTTGTAAAAATGAAAACAGGACCTGGAGTGGCAGCCCATCCCTGTAATCCCTGCACCCTGGGAGGCTGAGGCAAGAAGATACCAAGTTTGAGCACAGTTTGGGCAACTTACTGACCTAGCAAGACCTCATCTCAGAATTTTTTTTAAAAAGTTTGAAATGGCTGGAGTTTAGTTTAAAGGCTGTGGCTTCAATTCTGTATACTGCAAGAAAGCAGAAAGGAGGGAGAGAGGTGGGGTGGGGGGAGAAAAAGGAAGAAAGGTCAAAATAGAGTTGATATTGTTGTGCCTATTTTTATAGGGTTATCTTATGCCACTGTGAAGTGTAAAAGTACTTTGTAAGCTCTAGTTCTTCAAGAAGGTGTGGAAATTATTATCAGAAATAAAGGTTTTACTGACATGAGAGTAGGATATCTTTGAAGTGAAATATTTTGAAAGAAGACTATTGAGCTGACAGATCAGAGGTTGGAGATGTAGTGAGTAGTTAGCACGTGAGAGGCCATGGGTTTGATTCCACCGTACTATGAAGGAAAGAGCAAATTAGCTGTCTTTGAATTCCATTTGTGATAAAAATTAATTTCGTGCAATGGATAAAGACTATCCTTTGTCCTTACTCCAGCTCTCTCTTTATAGTGGTCTTTGTGGAAGAAATTGTTCACATTAATAAAGTTTTCTAAATAATTAATCCTTGTGACTTTTTTTTTCCCTACATCATTTTGAAAATGGAGAGGAGCATTCAGTTTTTATATTGAAATAGGAGCTGGAATGCTCTCCAGATATTCACAATTTGGGTAGTAAATGTAGCTCACAGACTTTGTAAGACTGAGGTAGGAACAACATTAAGAATTTCTCATATTTCCAGTTTGTTGCGAGGAACTGGAACTGACCAAAAAAGAGTGTCGGAGATTCAGATGTCGAAAGTATTTGTAAAATGCTTTCGTTTCTTATTATAAAGGAACATTTAAATGCTGCGGTAATTGTTCTGGCAGATTGATGTATAAGACTATTAAAATCAAGGCATTACTTGAAATATTGATGACTTACAAAGTGACACCCAAATCTTTTGCCAAGTCTGCTCCTTTTTCTGTGATCCTACCCTGGACTATTATGTGGGCCTTTCCAGACTTCAGTACTTAATGAAATATAAATGTGACTTTACTGTGTGGAAATAAGATTCCTAAACTAACTTTAAAAACATCACCTTTGTTCATCAGTTTGCCTGGGCCAGATCCCCCAGCCTAGTACATGACCCTTTCTCCCTCACCCATCCCTTTAATTAGCTATATCCTTACGACTCCACCTCTTGAAATACTTCTTTAATCTGCAGCCTCCTGTCTGTCCGTACTGCTCTAACTCAGGCTTTCAGCACTGTTCTCATGAGCTCTTACAACAGTCTCCAAACCAGTTTCCCTGCCTCAAGCTCATCCTCTCCTCCACCCCTCAATTTAGCCTCGCCTCCCAGCAGAGTGATCTCGCTCTAAAGTGCAGCTCTGATCATGCCACTCCCCTAATTAAAAACACCAAGTTCATCCCAGGGCTGGCAGATAATAATCCAAACTACTGAGTGTGATGTTCAAAGCACTTTACCGTCAAAGCCGAAATTGTCTTAATTGTGCCTCCTGTCATGTGCCCGGAGCAATGATAATCAAATTAACTTGTGGTTCTGCAGTAAATCTTACCCTTTTATGAACTCTGTTTTCTTCCTTTCCATGATTCCTTCCACTCCTCACATCAGTGGGTCTCATGGACTTCAGGCTTCTTCAAATGTTCCATCTTGTTCTTTCAGCCTCCATGTGGTCTCCGTATCTCATGGTGCTTTAGGAGGCCGTGAAACTAGAAAAGAGTGCTGTGGCCTTCAGAGACACACAAAATGAAATCATTCTGTGTGTCTCGATATTATTTGTTCCTACGTTTCCCCTTTAGCTATGTCAGCCTATTGGGCATCACTCAGCATTCAGCATATCACCCTGCTGTCTAAGGTCTACTGAGACTCAGGTAACTGTCCACCTATTGCCAAGCCGCGCTGGCCCATTCCCCCATGACACAATCATAGCTGCCATATTTCTTGGTTTCTCTTCTTGGCTTTGCTTTTGTAGCCAACACTGAATAGTCAGGAAGATCCTTTCCTTCCTTCTGATCACAGTTGAACATAGTGTGTTGGCTGTTGGCTTTGGTTCTTTGCTGCTATTCAGAGAGGTGAAGGTACCTAGAGGGCAATCTCTCTTTGCGAAAGCATTTTTTTTTTTCTTTTTATTCTAGATTTAGGACTTTCTGATTGCTTGATAGTGTCAGAAACATTGTCACCAAATAAGCATGGCTCTATCCCTATAGTTTCCCTTTATTTTCATTTAAAAGTGAAAATACTATTTGGGAGAAAGAGTCTTGGTTAGAAAAGTTCACAGCGATCAGACACGCAGCCAAGTTTGTCTCTATTAAGGACAATGTATTTTAAAAAGCAGCTCTTCCTGGCTCTCCCCTCATTCCAAGTTCATTGTCGGTGTCAAGCTAAGGTAACTGAGGTGTTTTGCTAGGTTTAGTTGAGCCTGAACAGAACACTGAACCACTTTAGCCAAAGCCCTTGCACCATAACAAATGCATGTATTGTTGGCTTGACTTCTTTACAACTGATCATTAAGCCAGCTGATCTTTCTAAACCTGACTGCTTGCTTTAGCTCTGAGAACAGTCAAGGTATAAAATAGAACTACATGAAGGAGCAATTCATTGGTCAAGCGGAGGTTTAGTAGTTTCTGTCGAGTGCCTGTTTGCATTTTATACGTTGTTCACTGTATAATCAGAAATTTCTTTGTAAATGTTTGGTTTTCAGGCTGGTTGGAAGGAAAATCACGCAACATTTATGACCGAACTAAAAAATCTTCAGGCCTCTGGACTGACTACTCTTGGTCAGGCTCTAAGATCCTCATTTGATTTGTTAAATCTCAATAGATTAATATCTGGAATAGATAATTATGGACAGGTAAAAAAAAATTTTGAGTGAGTACAATTAATTTCCTTTGGTGACTTGGGGTAAGAATTCAAAATTGGGTATAATTTCCAAGATTTCTGCTACTTTTGATAGCCTCAAAGAGGTTCATATAACTTTTAAATGTGTAATTTTTTAAAAAGCTCCCTTCTTGATTCTTGTATGTGGCTTGATTTTAAAATAGTTATAATTTCCTACAACCACATCATCATGTGTCTGAGAATGGGATGAATGAATTGCTGAGAAATACTGGAAGAAAACAGTTGGAGAGAATCTGAGTCTTTAACCCCTGTCATGCCTCCCAATCTGTTGAAAAGCTTGAGAATAAGAGGAAACCAGAAAGGCATTTGCTGCCGCCACCACTGTCCTTGTCTGCTCTAAAAGCTCTGCCCTAACCCCCAGAGCCACTCTCCAGTTTGCAGTGTGTCTAGTGTCCTCCTCCGTGTCAGGATTCTGACTCGAGTGAATAGATTCACGTGTGAATGGCACTGCCATTGCAGTGTCTTTCATATCATTTTGTGACTACTTGGAAAGCTGAGAGATAAGTATTTTGGATGTTATAGCTTGGGGAGTTCTTGATTATAAGAATTTCTCCATTTATAGAAGCATTACCTCTTTGGAGATTATTTTAATTCCTACCCATTTCAGTTCCTAATCTTTTTCTCCTTATATATCCAAGTCAATGTTAACATTTATTGGGGAGATCATTAATGAGGCAAATGTAAAAGCTTAAATATAATTTGATTATTTTTACATGGCTCTAATTCTTTTTACATGTATTTTAGGGGAGAAATCCATTTTTTTTAGAACCATCTATTTTAATTACCATCACAGATGGAAACAAGTTAACAAGTACTGCTAGTGTTCAAGAAGAGGTGAGATTTAAGTTTTTAAATTTCATTTAAATGGCAGAGAACATGCAGCTATTTCTGTGGGGAGCACGTATTCCCAGTTAAGAAAAAAGTTTGGACAAACGTTCTGTCTTGGTAATCCTTGAGAGATTGCTTAGTTTTATTGCATTCCATGAAAGAAAAATGAGCCTTTTAACTCTTTCTTCATTTGTATATGGGTTGTGATGATGAACCTTTTCAAATTTTACCTTATCAGCTTCATCTTCCTTTGAATTCTCCTCTGCCTGGAAGTGAACTAACCAAAGAACCTTTTCGTTGGGATCAAAGGTTGTTTGCCCTGGTGTTGCGTTTGCCTGGAGTGGCTTCTATGGAACCAGAGCAACTAGGGAGTGTTCCATCTGATGAATCAGCCGTCACACAGATGTGTGAAGTCACAGGAGGTACTGGCGACATTTCGTATTTCTAAAGGAAGAATAAATGGCAACAGTATAGATTTCATTAAATGCTCTATCTAGATTTTGCCGGTTTTCCTTTAAAATCTTTGAACTCTGATGTTCAGTCTCATTGTGGATACTATACTTGCTGCCCATGTGGTTGTGACTGTTGTAACTTATATTTTCGAATTTCACATGCTTGTATTATGATCTAATAGTTTACTCAAAGTTGTGCTCTTGTGTTTTTCCCTCTGGCATAGGTCGCTCCTACTGTGTTAGATCACAACGAATGTTGAATCAATGTTTAGAATCTCTAGTTCAAAAAGTTCAGAGTGGTGTAGTTATTAATTTTGAAAAAACGGGACCAGATCCACTTCCTGTTGGAGAAGGTACGGTGGATGACATTTTTGAACCCTAAAGTGTTATATATGAGAATGATCTAACATTAAAAATACGTTAAACAAATTATAACAGTAGTCTTCATTATCCACATACATTGAAATTGTTACAAACATCTATCCAAACAGCTACTGTCCTTCCTTTGCTGGCTTCCTTTGTTGGCTAAATTCTGACAACTGTTAAGTTTTTATTCAGAATTCCTAAGAAAATTCTTCCTATCTCCAAATAATTTTATATTCTCTTGTCCCAGTCTTGGGATGACAATGACTGTCATTCCTCTCTATTCACACAGTATCTGGGTATTCCCTATAATGTGGCACTCAATAGTAATTTTGTGTGGGGCTGTGAGCACCAGATAGGTCAAACTATCAAAAGCTCTGTTAGTTACTATGATGCAGCAAGAGACTGTAAATAGTTTCTCTAGGAATTTAGAATGTTCTGTAAGATTCTACACTAGTATTTTCCTGTTACTTTTAAAACTGTAAAACCTTTTAAAATGAGTTTTTACAGAGAATTTGACATCTAAATAGATAAAAACAGAGCTACTTTTTCATAAGGAAAGTTAAAATGTGGTAAAATTCCTGGTGCTCTGTGAATGGCCATTTATGACTACTCATGTGTGAATTTTTCTCTTTGGTTCTTGAATTCTTCTGAGAAACTATTGGAAAAATATACACTACTTTTCCTAGAAAAGAAGATAGAGACCACATACACAAAATTTTATATCTAATAATTTCAGAAGCTTCTCAGACCCCCCTAAGAATACTTGCCATGAAAGACTAAGGCCTGGGACAAGGGATGCTATGAACTGAGAACTTGCGCAGGAAGCTCCTGGGATTTGGGGTCATACACGAGAAAAATAATGACTTTCCTTGTAGCTCTATTTTTCTTTTGTCCAGAGTTCTTAACCTTTCAGATTTTGATGAAAGTGAAGAACCTTTCCAAGAACAATGTACATGCCCGGAGTTGTGAGCTACACTTCACATGGTTCCTCCAAAACCATGACATATTCTTCTTTAGAGTCCAAGGCTCCTCAGTAAATCTTCTAGTCTAGGGTAATTATTGTAAAAATCATACTGAAGTGAGTAAAAATGTAAAATTATTTCATTTGCTCAATTGGATAAATTATTTTTAAAAAAGCTGTCATGTTTCAGTGTATTTGTGTGTCCAAATCTCATCAAATTCAGTCAGTGTTGAAATGGTTTTCCACATAAGTATATATTGTTGTGGTAGGTTAAGAGTGGTGAGGTATGCTGAATTAGAGAGGACCAATTAGAAGAAAAGAGTCACTAGAATCCTAGTAGTGTCACTTTTTTCTTTCTATTTTTCATGAATCAGTATTTTTTTATATCTGCCTTTAGCTAGAAAATTTGCACAAGTAGGTCAGCAGCTGTAAAAAAAATTCATGCCCTACTCTGTCTTTCGTTTGACTTTTAGATGGACTCATGGATTCATGTAGGCCAAGCAATTCATTCGCTGCTCAACCATGGCATAGTTGTCATAAACTCATTTATGTCCGGCCTAATTCTAAAACTGGTGTTCCTGTTGGACACTGGCCAATTCCAGAGTCATTTTGGCCAGATCAGAATTTACCTTCCCTGGTAAGTATCATAAAACAAAAAGGTAAACATGATGTGAATTTTTAGTTTGCTGATTTTAGTACACCTTTTGAGAGAGCTTTGAGCCTTCTGAGATCTTCTATCTTTTCCCTTCTATTTCTTAAAGTCTACCTTGTATCTAAAAGCAAAAGGGGAAAACTTCCTTTCCTTTCCAGCTTTGTCTTTATGTTGCCTTTTTCACTTGAGCTTATCTTTGAATGTTAATACATCGTTATTTTTGATGTTGTCATTATCTGTGACTCAGTTTTCATCTCAGAGCAGGTGACTTTGTTTCCTTGGTAAACACAGTGCCTAAAAAAGTCATTGGCGTCAGTGTTCAAACACAGCCTTGGGAAGCTGAAACCTAGTTCATATCTCATACAGGTTTTAGAAATATATTCGAAACATCTTCAAAGATCTACTTCCCAAGGGAGTCGTAAGGCACACAATGGGACTTGGTTAATCTACAATTCATCTTTTTTTAATCAGACTTTTGTTCTATAGCAATACACTTTTCAATGATGGGTCAATAAGCAATATTTTTTGAAAAAATAGTCTCCAGTGACCCACACACAGCTTATATTTTTGGTCACTGCACTTGACAGAAGAAGGTTGGGTATAATAATTATTCCTAGTACCAGACAAACTGGCTTTTAATTTTGGTGGAGGCAATATCTGATAATAAAGGACACATACTTCTTCCCCTACTTCCAGTCTAAGAAGGCTTCAGCAATCCGTCTTGTGTGGGCTTGGGTGAGTATAAATGGGAGACAAATACATCACTGCTCCTCTAATTTGAAATCTTTCTGGTTTACCTTTTCTATATTTTAAGTTCTAGAAATCACGATGAATTGCATTTTCTCTGGGTTGCCATTTTTAGCACCTGCATTTTTTTTTCAGGAGTGGCCATGGGAGGCTTGAGTGTAAGTCTGAAATGCTCTCAAGCCCTGCGGTTGGTGCGAGTGAACTTCCCCCTCTGTTCCCCAGGGTTCACAGCCTGTTGGAATCACCAAGTAAATGTTTTAGTGGTAAATGTGCTTTGTTATGGCCAGTGATAGGACTTCACTCACATCTATTGATTTTTTTTTACACGCTCACAAAGTTAATACTGCAATCAGGAAAATCTGGAATAAATGAAAATTGCAAATAATGCAAACACAGCTTTTGTTACCATTCTTCCTTCTTTAAAGGTTCACATGAAGACTATTTTTCTCAACCCTCAAATGTCTTGTAGGTTTATAAATGATGAAAGCAAGGGAATGTATTTTTCCATTTGTAAAGATGCAAAGATGTTTTGTCATATCTCTACTAGTCTTCCAGATCTCTCAAGCTGTGCTGTCTCCCTTACTCTCTCTGGTGCTCTTCAGTCACAATTTAAAGCTGATAAAAAATACAGCCTTTGCAGCCCCCACTCAAAAGATCCCCAGCTTCAGCTCTGTAAGGCAAGCATGTAGATATGAGCAACATTATCTGTTTGGGCCCTAGGCTTAGTCCTTGCTCAATATCGGTCTCTATCTTGCCCTTCCCATACCTTTACTATTTTTCTTCTTAACTTGCCAGTAGCTTGAGTTCTGCCATTACCTCATTAGAAAAATTTGTGGATTTTACCCAACAGTACTTGGATTATCTGTAAATGTGCAGTACAAAAGAATGAAGGGTAGGTGACAGTGATCACAAAGTGGATCTTCAAATTAGGGTTCATCCTGTGGATCATAGTGGCTTTTTAAATATATTCAAACAGTTTTTCCCTGAAATTCTACTTGTGAGTGTTGATTTTTACCTATCCTGTTCTTAACACTAAGTGGAAGGTAGAGATAAAGAATCTGACTCCCTTCTTCACAGAAAACCAGTGGTGATGCCTACAGGTCTAATAACACTTTCTCAAAGCATTAATCTGCGTCTCATTGATGGTTTAACAAAATATAAAAAGTGTTGCACAGTTGTCAGAAATATAAGGTTCCTTGATGCCTGATCATATTTTTTTTTGTATTTTAGCCACCAAGAACATCTCATCCTGTCGTGAGATTCTCCTGTGTAGACTGTGAGCCAATGGTTATAGATAAACTGCCCTTTGACAAATATGAACTTGAGCCTTCTCCTCTAACTCAGTATATCTTGGAACGAAAGTCTCCCCATACCTGTTGGCAGGTACTTATCATCACTTATTGGCCAAATGTCTGTAGCTGCTCTGGGATCAGGGCTTTGTTTTCTGAAGTTTCAAAGGTTAATCTGGAAATACTAGACTCTTTCTCTCACAAATGCTATCAAGTGAGTAGTAGGGCCAAGTAAATAAATTTAGATTGATGTGAATCATTAGCTAACTGCACATTGCTATTTGAGATTGTAGGATATGATCCCTATATTTTGAAGACATCGGCTTCCCTATTCCTCAAAGCCTGTCCATGGAAGCCAGGTTAAGACTATTACATACAGAGGTATCATGTTACCCTAGCCTCTTGGAAGGCTCAGGCAGGAGGATCATGATTTGAGGCCAGCCTGGGCAGTTTAACAAGAACCTGTCTTAAAATATGAAGTAGAGGGCCAGGGATATAGCTCAGTGGTTCCAGCGCCTGTTTTGCAAGCGCAAGGACCCGGTTCGATCCCCCCCCCCATCCCCCGTAACCACATAACAATACTGGGCGTGGAGACTCACCCCAGCAGCAATCAGTACCACATACCACAGTGCTGGGCGAGGTGGCTCACGCCTGTAATCCCAGCACTCAGGAGGCAGAGGCAGGAGGATTGCTGTGATGTGAGTTTGAGGCTGAGCTCAGGACCAGCCTGAACCACAAAGCGAGATCTTGTCTCAAAAAACCTTTAAAAAAAAATGAAGTACACTGGGGATGTAGCTCAGTGGCTGAGCATCCCTAAGTTCATTCAGTCCCAGGTACCAGCCTCTCCCCCCTAAAAAGCTCAAACCTAAAAGTTATAATTCTACTCAAGTATTGTTTGTAAAGTTGAAGCAAAGTTCTCAGCCCTTAGTTTGAACTGTACAGATTGGAAATATAGGCTATTTGGGGCAGAAACCATAGTCCTTGATCCACTTCTATATTAATATCATGTAATCAAACCTTTTCCTGGGCCGGGGAGTTAGCTCAGTGGTTCCGGCACCAGTCTTGCAAGTGCACGGGCCGAGGTTCAATTCCCCGGTAACCATATAACAATACTGAGCGTGGAGACTCACCCCAGCAGCAACCAGTACCACATACCACAGTGCCGGGCGTGGTGGCTCACGCCTGTAATCCCAGCACTCGGGAGGCAGAAGCAGGAGGATTGCTGTGATGTGAGTTGGAGGCTAAGCTCAGGGCCAGCCTGAACCACAAAAGTGAGATCCTGTCTCAAAAAAAAAAAAAAAACTTTTTCCTACAATAAAAACCACACGGGTGTATGTAGTGGGATTTTACTTGGATGAGACAAATTCACAGAGGTGGCAAGTACGCCAGCTCTTCCAAGAATTGTATTGTAGGAGAAGGACTTGCAGAATTGGTTATCTGCATCTTAAGAGTTTACTTTGTAAAGATACAAAGAAAATAGTCACAGACTTTTTATTTGGATGTAGCAGAAGAATACCACATTGTAAGGGTGCTTGTTCTATTTCTGAGCTGTAGAGCCATATAGCAATTAGTAATTGTCAGGTTTTGTCTGTGCAAAGAACATCTCTTTCATTCTAAAATGTGAGATTATTGCTGGTAACTGTATATAGCTACTTTACTTCCCCCAAGATGCTAAAAGCAGTTAGAAAAAAGGAACAGGCCTGAATCAGAGATTTAAAAGAGCAAGAACTAGACTAATCCCAAGAATGTAAAGCTGAGGAAAATAATCCATTCAAAGAGAAGTAAAACTAACTAATTCTGATGAAAGTCAGGTTAGTGATTCCTGTTGGGGGCTTCAGCGTAGTGATCAGAAACCACAGGAGGAAATTTACCAAAAAATACTAGAAATGTAGATATACAGGTAACAGAATGCTAACATAAAAGAAAGATATGAAGTTTGAATATATGGATTGAAAAGAATTTTTGCAATGAAAGCAAATAAAATTACATTTTTCCTAAAAATAAAACCTATTTTTATATATAACACATTCCTTATAAAGCATCTCCAGAGAAACTTAAGAAGTTCTGTCTTTATTCTTGCATAATTCCTCAAATATGATATAATCTTGTCTTGACCTTATATTACCTAAGTGTACTTGCTACTGTGATAATTTTTGAGACAAGATCTCACCATGTAGTTCAGGATAGGCTTGGACTCATGGTGATCCTCCTGCCTCAGCCTCTTTAGTGCTGAGACTGTAGGTATGTGCCACCACATCTGGCCACTCGTGATAAATTATTGAGAATAAACAATAATAAAACGAAACAAGGGCCAGGGAATTTGCCACAACCATATGGAGTTTAGGTTCAAATCCCAGTTTTGTCACCAAATATCTGGCCTTATACTAGACACTCATTTTCTCTGAACTAGGTAGTATTTAATTATTACTTGGAATCACACAAAAATCTATAAACTTCCAGGTGAAAGGAAATTTAGAATATCTCCAGGAGTTTATGCAAGAGAGTGAAGCACTAAACATAAGTGAGAAGCAAAAACAGTGCTTTTCCCTTCTAGATCTGATTCTAGATCTAATTCTAG
The DNA here is from genome assembly GCA_004026965.1 of Petromus typicus. Lineage (NCBI taxonomy): Eukaryota > Metazoa > Chordata > Mammalia > Rodentia > Petromuridae > Petromus > Petromus typicus. The sequence continues at coordinate 11,024 of PVIR01004483.1, read as the reverse complement.
ATCTGATTCATAAAATTAAATACATATTTTTATCTTTATGATAGGCTTTTTTCCTCTTCTGCTTCAATAAAATTCAGCTTATTTTATTGCCATTACTTGTTGATATTGACATGCAAATTGCAACATGAAATCTAGCAGAATCGTGTGTTGGTATGACTTGTTTCTCAGTATTGTGAATTGCATATGAAAGGTTTATTCTTAGTAGCTTCTAAATGTAACAAAATTTAGTGTACTGGTAGGTGATTTTGCTGCTACTAAGAACTCACAGGGTAAATGTAGGCCTTTAAACATTAGGGTTCAAATTTTGTCTTTTTTTAAAAAGTTTTTTGAGATGGGATCTCACTTTGTATGTGGTTCAGGCTGGCCTTGAACTCATTATGTAGCCCAGGCTAGCCTTGAACTCACAGCAGTCTTCCACAGCAGTCTTCCGGCCTCTGCCTCCTAAGTGCTGGGATTACAGGCGTGAGCCACCACACCTGGCTCAAATTTTCTTTTAACTGATCTTGCCGAAGGACTTTGGAAAGTAAAGTCTAGGTCTCTACAGCATATAGTGGTGTCCTGAGACAGAACCAAAGAGTCCTGTCAGCATGGTGGTGCATGCCTGTAGTTCCAACACTGGGGAAGCTGTGGCAGGACATCTGCTGTGATTCTGAGCCAGCCTGGCTAAGCCACCAGTTACAACTCAATGAATATTAAGTGAAAAATGGACAAATTTATAGGGGAATAGGACAGCAAAGAGAAATAGGAAGATTTAGTGATAGTACACATGAGGACTGTCTGTACAGTCCTTTAAGACTCTATGTCATAATTGTGTGCTTTTGACATGTTCCCTTTCCCTAAAAGTTTGTACTCAGTTCACCACTTAACGTGTTGTCTTTGTTATCACGTTATATTGCTGAGAAATATTGGAAGAAGACAGTTGGAGAGAATCTGAGTCTTTAACCCCTGTCACGCCTCCCAATCTGTTGAAAAGCTTGAGAATAAGAGGAAACCAGAAAGGCATTTGCTGCCGCCACCACTGTCCTTGTCTGCTCTAAAAGCTCTGCCCTGACCTCCAGAGCCACTCTCCAGTTTGCAGTGTGTCTAGTGTCCTCCTCCGTGTCAGGATTCTGACTGGAGTGAATGGATTCACGAGTGTGAATGGCACTGCCATTGCAGTGTCTTTCATATCATTTTGTGACTACTTAGAAAGCTGAGAGAAAAGTATTTTGGATGTTATAGCCTGGAGATAATTCATTTATTTTAATGGCTGGTATCACTAACTGGTATTTTAGCTTTGTTTTCTACTGTGCTAACCAAATAAATATTTGGGCATTTTTGATATGGCATATGGTCCCCGACTGGTCAGGACATTATATCATTTCATTTCTTAATGTAATTTATGGGAAAATGCAGTCTGAACATTTAACTTTTTTCCCCAGTATCAGGGATCAAACTCAGGACCTTGTGTTTGCCAGGCAGGTGCAGCTCCTCTGAACGACATCCCTGGTTGAACATTTAAGTTTAGTATGATGCACTTTGAGTCAAATGTAGAGAAAATGAAGTTGTAAATTAGTTGTAGTATGTATAGTTGATATTGTAAAATAGAAAATATTTAAAAAGAAAGAGGGTATAGGGGTAAATAACGAGGGAAAAAAGAATGTGACAGTTATAAAACAAAAAAGGAAACAAAGCTTATGTGTATAGGGGGTGGGTGGTTGCAGGGTGGGTGGGGGAAGGGGAAAATAAGAATCAAGTCATGTCCTATTCTGGTACAAACTCTCAATGTTGAATGTGATGATGATGTGTATTCATAATGTACCAATAAAGATTTGAATTTTAAAAAATAAATAAAAGCACTATTCCTATTTTAAATTAAAATTAAATTGTACCACAGCTGTTACTACAGAATGTTGCTATGAGTTTACTTTCACACAATCATTATTGTCCTAACTGTAAATTACTTCATATTCTTCACAGGTATTTGTTACTAGTAGTGGAAAATATAATGAACTTGGATATCCATTTGGTTATTTAAAAGCCAGTACAACTTTAACTTGTGTAAACCTCTTTGTGATGCCTTACAACTACCCAGTTTTACTTCCTCTTTTAGGTAAGTAAAATATGTGCCACTCTGTAAAATAAAACAAAAACAAAAGTAGAGAATAGATTAAGTGTTTTAAATGTACCAAAGAAAAATTGATGACAGAATACATAAAAATGTGAAAAGTGCTTTGAAAGGATTTTCATGTTTTGTTTCTCTTTTTATTGTGTGCACATCAAAGACAAGAGACACTTGACCTCTGGTGTGTGCTTTACTGTTGTTCTGCAGTCTGCGGGCTCCAGTGAGCACTCTCTCCCCACTGTGAAGTGCATTTGGCATTGCTATACACTAATGGGGTTCAGAAAACTCGAGGTTTTGTTGGAATAACTCTAATCCTAACCTTATAGGAATTGGATAGTTTTCTTAAGAAAATATGCCTTTTGTGGAGGCACTGTCTTGCTCTCCTTTCTCCTCAGAATATTAAATGTTCTCAAGACATTTTGTGGGGCAGCAGGCTAGAGAGTAAGGCAATAAAGTCCAAGAATCTGTTCTACAATAACTGGTTCTAGAAAGTGGTTTTGATGACACTATGGAAAATGTGTGTAGAGGATTAATAATCTCATTTAAAGAGCTGTCTGTTTAGGATGGTAGAGTGCTGAGTAGTATCCACCTCAAGGTAAAATTGTTAACATTTTTACTTGATGGAGTTTCTAAACTTCTGTGGAAAGAATCAAATATTACTAAGTTTTTATATAAAGAGCAAAAATTTTTGCTAAGCTTGATCATTACAGGTATAATACTTTTAAGGCCAGAGATAGTACATGTGTCAGATGTACTGAAATAGTAGTCTTTCACATGTGGGAGTTAGTAAGTTTAAGAATGATCATTGAAAATACATTGAACATGATTGTTTTGTATAGCCTAGATATTTTGTTTCTTAGTGAACCTGAAAATACCTTCTAAGAATTTTCATTAATACAAAATGTAGGTATGTCTTAGAGATTAATGAATGCTAGTAGAAAGTGAGTATTTTATGGACTAATTTGTCACTTTTCTTAAATGTCCTTTTATGATGTCAATTTTCAACACTATAAAGTAAAAAAGATTCGTCTAGATAATCTTCACTTAGAACTTTTAAGTCTTATATTTTTCTATTTTTAAATACACATTTTGATCCACTTTATCAAAATATGATTGGCATAAAAAGTCTACAGTACAATTAATGTGTATAACTTGGTGAGTTTGGAAATGCATATACACCCATGAAACCGTCACCGTAATTTATGTCATAAATATATCCATCACTTCTGAAAGTCTCCCTGTCTTCTTTATGTACTATTATTATATTAAAATATGAACATTTACCGTAAGATCTACCGTGTTAGTAAATTTTCAAGAATATAATATAGTATTTGTTAACTATAGGCACTATGTTGTAGTATATCATGCTGAGTGAAATAAACCAGACCCAGAATGACAAATGCTGCATAATATCACTTATATACATTTTTATTTGGGAGTAATTGTGGACTCACATGTGGTTGTAAGAAATCATATAGAGATGGATGACACCAAAAACATAGGCAATGAAAGCAAACTTTTAAAAAATGGCAAGAGGAGCTGGGGAGTGAGCTGAGTGGTTCCGGTATATGCCTGGCAAGTGAAGGTCCCAAGTTCGATCCCCGACACCACATATCACAATGCCAGGCATTGTGTCTCACTCCTGCAATCTGAGCACTCAGGAGGCAGAGGCAGGAGGATTGCAGGAAGTTCTGAGGCTCACCTGAGCTACACAGTGAGTTCAGGGCCAACCTGAACTATAAAGTGAGACCCTGTCTCAAAACAAACAAATCATAAGAAATCAAGTTTATAGACTTTGTGTTTCAAAGAATATGATCAGTAATGTATAAAAGCAGCCTATACATGGAAAAATATATTTGTGGATCATATGTCTTAGAAGGAATTAGTATCAGACTATATAAAGAACTCTTAAAATTTAACATAAAGTTTGAATAACCAATTACAAAACAGGCAAAGGACTCGAGTATTTCTCTGAAGAATATATACAAATAGTTAATAAGCATATGAAAAGATAATGAAATTACTGATCATAGAAAATATAAATCAAAACTACAATGAGAAATTACCTCATACCCGTTAGGGTGACAGCTATTTAAAACAGAAAATAGTGCCAGGCATGGTGGCCCAAGCCTGTAATCCCAGCACTCAGGAAGCAGAGGCAGGAGGATTGCCATGAGTTCGAGGCTAGGCTGGGCTGCATAATAAACTCAGGGCTAGCCTGAACTACAAAGTGAGATCCTGTCTCAAAAAAAACAAAAAATACCAACTGTTAGCTCAGTGGTTCCAGTGCCTGCCTCGCAAGTACAAGGTCCTGAGTTTGGTCCCCAATACCAAAAAAAGCAAGTGTAGGTGATGGTGTGGAGAAAGTGGAATCTTTGTGCACTGTGAGTACGAATATAAAATGGTGTGACTACTATGGAAAATAGTATGGAATTTCTTCAGAATATTAAAGATGGAATTGCCAGTTGGTCATGGTGTCACATCCCTTTAATTCCAGCATTTGGAAAACTGATCTAGGAGAATTGCTGAGAGCTTGAGGGCAGCCTGGGATATATAGTAGGTTCAAGGTCAGCCTGAACTACATAGCAAGACACTGTCTCAAAACAAAACAAAACAAAACAAAAAATGGAATTAGCATGTGATCCAGAAATCCCATTCCTCGGTACATATCTCAAAGACTTGAATCCCAGTTCTTAAAAATACAGTTGCTCATCTACATTCATCACAGTATTATTCTCAATAGCCAGGAAGTGGAAGCAATCAAATGTCTATTGATGAATGTATAGATAAATAAATGTAATAATGTTGAGGATGTAGCTCTGGTAGAGCAGTTGTCTAGCCTGTGTAAGGCACTGGATAGGATGTTCAGCACTATAGAAAAGAAAATATGGTATATGCGTTGGAATGTTACTCAGCTTTGAAAAAAAATGATTCTGTTACGTGGATGAACCTGGAGGATATAATATTAAGTGAAATAAGCCAATCACAAAAAGACATGCAACTCTATGATTCCATTTATTAGGTATGTATCTGTTTGTAGGCTAAACCCATTTTAATTTAATTACTGTGGTTTTGTAGTTTGCTTTGAAGTTTAGTTGTGTAATTTCTCTTGCTTTGTTCTTTTTTCTCAAAATTACTTTGGCTATTTAGGATATTTTGTGGTTTTATACAGTTTTTAGTTTTTTTTCTAGTTCTGTGAAGAATGTCATTGGTGTTTTGATGGAGATTGCATTGGATTTGTAGATCATTTGGGGTAATTATGCAGTATTCATTCTTTTAACCCATAAACACAGGATATTTTACCTTTTTGTGTGTGTGTGTGTATGTGTGTACTCTTCAGTTTCATTGGTGTTTTACCATGTTTATTGTAGAGATGTTACACTTTGATTAAAGTTATAGATAATTTTAATATTTGTGCATCTATTGCAAATGGATGCAATACTTTCTTGATTTCTCTCAGACCAACGACTATTGGCATATAGCAGCATTAGTGAGTTTTGTACATTGATTTTATATCCTGCAACTTTGCTTAATTTATTACCAATACATATATATATATGTATTATATATATATATTTATGTATGTGTGTATATATATATATATGGAGAGAGAGAGAGAGAGAGAGATTGTCACCTGCAAAAAAATGATAATTTTTCCACCTTTTTTGTTTGTATGCTTTTTTATTTCTCTCTGGCTGATTGCAGTGTCTAGGACTTCCTGTATCATGTTGAATGAAAGCGGACATCCTTGTCTTGTCTAGCCCTTAGAGCAAAAGCATTCAGCATTTTCCCAGTTGGTGTAATGCTACCTGTTAGAGTATCATATATTGTATAGGCTTTATGATGTTGATACATATTCCTTTTGTACTTATTTGCTTGATGTTTTGACCATGAAAGGATGTTGAATTTTATCAAATTCTTTCTCTGCATCTGTTGAGGTCAGATAGATTTTTGGCCTTCATTCTGGGCCATGCTGTATCATATTTATTGATTCACTTTTTTTTTTTTTTTACTCAGAGTACTGGCTTTTATTTTAGCATCTGATGTCATTCCTGGCACATAGTAGGTATGCAACATTGCAAATAGCTTTGGTGAGATATAATTCATGTTCTGTGAAACTCACCCACTCAACAAACACATGACCCTTGACTTTGCATGGCTTAATACATGACTACTTGATTCACATATGTTAAGTCATCCTTGCATCCCTGGGATGGATCCAACTTTATTGTGGTAAATAAATAATCTTGGTTTGCTGCTGGATTTAGATTGCTAGTATTTTGTTGAGGAATTTTGCATCCATGTTTATCCAGGATATTGGCCAGTTGCTTTGTTTTTTGTTTTATTATCTGGTTTTAGTATTAGGTTGCTGGCCTCGTGGAATATGTTTGGGAGACTTCTTTTCTCCTTGATTTTGGGAATAGTTTATAAATAATTACTATTCACTCCTCTTTAAGTGTTTGGTAGCTCTCATCAGTGACACTATCTGCTCTGGGGCTTTTCTTCTGTGGGAAACATTTTATTGCTGATCCCATCTCATTACCTGCTATTTTTCAGGTTTCCTATTTCTTCATGAGTCAGTCTTGGTAAGGTGTAGGTTTCCAGGAAAGTATCCATTTCTTCTTGGCTATCAAAGTTGTTGTTCATAATAACCTTTAATGATCCTTTATATTTCTGAGGTGAGTAGTACTGTCTCCCTCCCACACACTGTTGCTCATTCTTTGGATAATTGTGATACCTAATGCATTGTACATGCTATGTGAACAGTTGTTATACTGTATTGTTTATGGAATGGTGACAAGAACAGAGTCTGCACATGTTAAGTACGGCTGCAGTTCCCCACCCCTAGATATTTTCAGTCTGCAGTTGGTTGAATTTGTGGACGCAGAAACTGTGGATTAAAAAAAAGCCTCAAGTGTACCAGCTTCATAAAATGAAGTGAGAAATGTTCACTTATTCTGTTTTCTGAGAGTGTAGATAATTGGTATTATATTTTATTCTTTAAATATTTGATAGAATTTTTTCAGTAAAATTATAAGTCTATAGATTCCCTTTGGGAGTTTTAAGCTTATTAATGCAATTTCTTTCAGAATTATAGTGTTATTCACATTATTATTTCATTTTGTTGATCATGATTTTTATGTTTTTGATGAACTGGTCCATTTCATTTAAGTTGTCGATTTTATGTGCATGGAGTTATTCCTAGTAATCCTTTATTGTCCTTTTGATGGATGCAAGGTCTATAGGAATATTGCTTCATTCATTCCTGAAATTGATAACATGGGTTCATGTCTTCTTTTCCCTTTGTAAACCTTGTTAGACATTTGTCACTTTTATTGATCTTGTCAACAAAACAGCACTTTGCTTAATTAATTTTATCCATTGTTTTTCTTTTTTTCAATCTCATTGATTATTGTTTTTTTCCTCCTTGCTTTGAGTTTATTTTGCCATTCTTTTTTTTTTTTTTTTCTAAATTCTTGGTGTTATATCTTAGATCATTGCTTAGGTTATTGGTTTGAGACTTTTCCCTTTTATTCCAATTGTAAGGATTTAGTGTCATAAATTTCAGCACTGATGTAGCTGCTTCCTGTAATATCTTGCATAGTATATTTCATTTTCTTTCACTTCAGTATGTTTGCTGATATCTCTTCTTACTTCTTCTTTGACCCATTATTATTTAGAAGTGTATTGTTTAATTTCCAACTATTTTGAAATTTACCTGTTATTTTTCTGTTCCTAGTTCCTATTTGTAGGTGGATATTTATTTATTTATTTATTTATTTTTTCACAGACAGGGCTGAGCTCAGCCTGGAACTCACAGCAATCCTCCTGCCTCTGCCTCCCGAGTGCTGGGATTATAGTTGTGAGTCACCACACCTGGCACTGTGGTATGTGGTACTGATTGCTGGTGGGCATGACTCACCACATCTGGCATTATTGTATGTAGTTATCAGGGATCAAAGCTAGGCCCTTGTACTTGCAAGGCAGGTGCCAGAACCACTGAGCTAAATCCCCGGCCCCCTGGTGGATTTTATTATGGCTAGAAAACTCATTTTTTAGAATATCTATTCTTATACATTTCACATGTTTTATGCCCTGGACACTGCCAGTCCTGATACATGTTCCAGAACTGCTGGGAAATGAAGTGTGTTGTGCTCTTTTGCAATGAAATATTGTAGGTCATTTCTACTGATTAATGTTCTTTTGTATCTCTGTTGATTTTCTATAAGTTAATGAGAAAAGTGTGAAGTGCCTGACTATAATTGTGGGTGTCTATTTTCCATCAGTTTTTGCTTCTCAAGTTTTACAGCTCTGTGATTTGGTGCATACACATTTAGAACTGCTATGTATTCATCCTGGATTGATTTTTACATAATATATCTCTGCTAATTTTCTTTGCTCCTGACTCTTTTATGTGATATAGCTACTTCTGCTTTTCTTTGATCAATCTTTGCCTGATATATCCTCTCCTATCATTTCATTTTCAATTTCCCTATAATTAAGTTTCAAGTGAGTTTCTTGCAGACAGTGCATTTTGAGTTTGTATTTTTTTAATCCACTCTGTCAATCTTGACATTTCAATTAGTGCATTTAGACATCTGTGTTTAATATATTTATTGTTCAATTAGGGCTTAAGTCGGATTATTTTTTTTCTCCCTGGTTTTCATTTCTCGGTTTTCATTTTCCTCGGTTGTTTTTAGTTCTTTGAAAAATATTTAAGATTTTATCTTCATGTGTCTGTTATATTTTTGAACATATCTGTTGAAGAGTTTTTTCAAGCAATTGTCCCAGATATATATATAATTTGTGTAGTCAGTGTCATTATCTTATTAATTTGAGTGAAGTATAGAAACTGCATTCTTTTACCTTTTCCATTTGTAATAAAATTATCCTCTGTACATACATGAGGCACCATAACAACGTTTACCTCAGCCGTCAAACATAATTTAGTATACTCAAGGGGAGAAGAAAAGTCTACTGTATTTACCCAGATCTTTGCTTATCATATTCTTGTTCCTTCCTGATAGTTTAAAATTTATCCTCTTATTGTTTCACTTTTGCTTAGAGAACTTCCTAAGGCCATTTTAGGGCAAGTTTGATGGTGCCAAATTCTATTGGTTTCTCATCACCTGAAAATGTTTTGATTCCCCTTACTAATATGGAATTCCGGGTTGAGGGCATTTTTATTTCAACACTTAAAAAAATCTATTCCACATCTTTCTGTTCTCTTTGGTAGCCAGCAGCAAATCCATTTTCATTCTAATTGGTTTTACCTAGGCATGACATACTATTTTTCTTTGCTTTCAAGACATATTACTGTTTTCAGTGTTTAGAAGTTTAGTTATGTTGTGTCTTTTAGTTTATTCTGTTTGGGATTTACAGATTTACTCAGCCTTTGAATCCCTGTCTGTCTCTGTGCCTTTCTAAATATGGTGCATTTTCAGTCATTTTTAGCCTGAGTAGACATTTTCAACCCTTGCTTTCTTTCTCCTTTCCAACCAGAATTCCAGTGACATGAATACTAGATCTTTTCTTATAGTCTCACATGTTTTGGAGGCTCTGTTCATTTTTAGCCTATTTTTTAAGTTATTTAGATTATACAGTCTATCATTCTATTTTATAGTTCCTTGTGCATTTCCTCTGTGTCTTCCATCCACTGAATTTTGTAGTTGTTTATTGTAATTTTTTAATTGAAATCTTTATTGGTACATTACATATATGCATCATGATTGTACTCCATAATGGGGATTTGTACTAGTATAAGATACAACTTAATTCTCATTTTTTCCCATAGCCCTACCCACCCTACCACCCCCCTATATACATAAAATTTGTTTCCTTTCTTTTTTGTTACAATCTCATTATTTTTTCCCCTTCACCCTATTGCACTTTGAGTATTTTCTATTTCACAATATATAACATACAATTCTAGGACTCATTTACATCTTTATTTTCTCATACCAGAGAAAAGATGTGATATGTACCTATCTGTGCCCTATTTATTTCACTTATGAGGATATCCTCAAGGTATGTCCATTTGAGTATAAATGATTCAAACCTATCATTTTTTACGGAAGAGTAATACTCCATTCTGTAGAAGAACCACAGCTTTTTTATCCAGTCTCCAGTTGATGGACATTTGGGTTGTTTCCAAGATGTAGCAATCACAAACTGAGCTACTATAAACATGGGTGCACATATGTCACTGTGATAAGAGTCTTTTAATTCTTTTGTGTATATACCTAGCAGAGCGATGGCTGGGTCAAATGGGACCTCCAATCCTAGCTTTTTGAGGACTCTCCCAACTGGTCTCCACAGGGGTTGTACGAGTCTACAGTCCCACCAGCAGTGGAGAACAGTTCCTTCTTCTCCGCAGCTTCACCAACATTTGCTGCTGGCTGATTCTGAAATGGCAGCCATTCTATGTGGAGTGAGATGAAATCTCAGTATTGTTTTCATCTACATCTCTCAAATGACTAATGATGTTGAGCATTTCTTCATATGCTTCTTAGCTGCTCTTACTTCTTCCTCTGAAAAATATCTGTTCACTTCAGATGCCCATTTTTGAATTGGGTCTTTAAATTTGGGTGGGCTGATTTTTTTTTTTTGAGCTCTTTATATATTCTAGATAGTAACCCTTTGTCTGAGGAACAGCTGGTAAAGATTTTTTCCCACATTGTTGATTGCCTTTTTGCTCTGTTGGTGGTTTCCTTTGCTGTGCAGAAGCTTTCTAAAACAATGAAGTCCAATTTGTTGATTTCTTCAGCCAATTTCTGTGCTATAGAGGTTTTGTTCAAGAAGTCTTTTCCCTAAGCCAATGTCTACAAGAGTTTTACCTAACCTGGGGGCCGGGGATTTAGCTCAGTGGTTCCGGCGCCTGTCTTGCAAGCACAAGGACCCGGGTTCAATCCCTGGTTAA